>CM052255.1:830546-989097 GCA_028455795.1 Lasioglossum marginatum | reverse complement strand
AAGACTCTTGCAGGCGTTCTGCTCGGGCAGCTCGTACGGGGTGTTAATTATTCCAATTTGTACCATAACCTTTGGCGTCAGGGTTTTCGTGCTATCGACTGTAACAGATTATCTAACTGAGAACGACTATCCTACTCGTCTTCTACGGAGATAATGATCTTTAATGAATGGTCGACGATTTTATCTCTAGTGCAAGCTATAAAAATATAAACGAAAGAATATTCGAGCTAATGATTAATAATGAAATTTCCAAATTATCGCTCCCAAAAAATTCAATGTGTTATCGAACTCTGGAACCTTCATTTTACGAAATCTCTACCGGAATACTGCAACTGACATTAGAAGTCCCGTCCGCGTTAACAAATTCTGCAATTTCGTAGATGAAACGGTCTAGACGCTAAATCGCCATTCCCATTTCGAACCGGCCCTGTTTAAAGTTTCGAGCACCCCATAGTTCCAAAGATAATATTTCTTTAATATTCCCCATCTTCTAAAAGCTACACCGGGACGGAATAATAAAATCGAATTTTCTGAGAATGCGTCGGATCTCGGTTCTGTTTCACGACTGCCTTACATGCTATAGAAACTAGAATACTTTATCCCCGCTTGCCTTCCAGATAATCGTTATACAGGTCCTAAAATTGTTGTACGCCGCTTCGAAAACAAGTTGAAGATATAAAGAGATAGAAATGAAATATAAGAAAAGAGAACAGAAGAAATATTCAATGATGAAATAACAAAAATATATAAGATCAATCTCGGTGGAACTTCTAACCCTACAATTTGATCAGAATTTAAGATTGTAATCATGGTTTTATCCGTTATAATTTCAGTCTTCACTTACGTACGGTGAAGCCGACCTCGGCTTCGACGTTGGTACCCCTCTTCAAGTTGCAGGGAAGCTTGTTGCAGCCCAGGATGTTCACATTCTTGGGCGCCGGCAGACCAGCAGCGCAGGGCTGGTACGGCGACTGCATAGAGTCAGCGATGCAGAAAACTGCGACGAGGAGAACTGCAATCGAAAGGGATATTTCGTTTCGTCATCAGAAAAACCACTGTACACTCCCGTCAAATTTCTTTGTTGGATCTTCGAAAATTGGCGGTCCGCAGATTTTACGCGTTTTTATCGCCGCACTCTACTTAATAAGCAAAGTTTCTCGCAGTGGGGTGCATAAAAATTGCAACATCGAGAGAACACGAAGCGAAACATAACGTAAATGTCCCCACTATCAGCCCACTATCAGTTTATAAATTATAAGTGTAATTAAAAACAGCAGAATCAATAAATTTTGCCAATAGAAGTGAAAAATTGGTGGCCAATTAAATTTTAGGACTGAAAAATCATTACAATTTAGGATTATTAAAAGGTTGGTTAAGGTGCATCTGCTTTTAGTGAATTTTTATTTCATGTAAAACATCAGTTGCTGTGTACTTTACTACTTTACATTATAAAACTCACATGACAAGTCTATGAATAAAAATTCTCAAATTTTTAATCAATGTAGTGAACAATCAAGTCTTTTATCGTTAAATTTACTTTATTTTTACGATGGCTCATAGGGGGGACGTGGCTATTGCAAGCTGATTTTATTTACTATAAAATTTCAAATTGATAAAGTTCAAGATATTTCTATTTATTCATAAGTTACAAGTATACTTTTTGAAATTTCATTCTTAGTTTATTTATTTCTTGATGTTCCATATTGTAAAGACTTATCTAAACAATACTGCACCCCTAAATGGCTTATAGAAATTTGTAGCTTAACAAAAGTCTGTGTTTGCATAAACATTTGCAGTCTAGTAAGTAGATTAGAGGTTGAATATTATTATTGCATTCGGTAGATCCGAGGTAATAATTTTCAGTGTTGGTTACATACCGTAGGTGATGAATGCCATTTTGTTGGTTGTTGCGACTCGGAGACAACTGATGCCTGCTCCATCCAAAGTATCGGTATTTATTTCCTGGTGCTATCTAATCAATTGAGAAATAGCAGAGAAGCAAGCAATATTGAAAAACATTTGGAATCTCCACACCTGGCATCTCGACAGACAATGTGCAGCTGTTAGTTTACCGATAAAGATCGTATCGAAAATATCTTGAATGAACACAGCGCAGAGTGTTAGATCAGAAAAATCGTAGGTTTTCTTTGATAAACGACAATGTTTCAAGTGCTCTCCAACCGAATCGTACAATATGTTCTAAAGTTATCGGAGATGGTTCGCCCGCAGGTGTTCACTGTTCCGTAACTTTCAGAAAATATATTTTCTTCACTGAAAGAATCTTGTAGATCTTTACGATTGCGAAAAAAAAAATATAAATTGAAATTACGAAGGAAGTGGTGAAAACATATATACTTATTTAACATATTTACTGTCACGTTGCACTATGAGCTGGGAAACCGCTTTTTGTGGCCGAAATTATTGTAGCATTATTTCAAGGTCTAATGTTATATTATTATTAGACTGCGAATTTTATGCATTTATGACAAAAATAGGTAGTTGCAATTTAAAACAGTGGACAGATTTTAAAAATTTGAGAACATCAATTTATTAATTACAGCTTATGGACGTCACTAAAGAATGAAAGAAATGATTACTTGGCCCTTGTTTGTTGCAATTGATGCAAACGATTTTTATTTTGCATAGATTGTTCTTCGATTATAATTTATAGTATTTAGATATAATGAATGCACACAGTTCGAAAGGGGGAAATTAAACAACGTAAAAACATTTTATTCAATTCTGCCAGTACATAATAATAGAAAGTTATGACTAGACAGCGGATTTTATGCGCTTGTGACAATAATGAGATCTAATTTAAAATAATAAACACATTACAAGAAGAACGCGAGAAATACTTTAAATGCAATAAATCAATCATTGTACAATACAGTTTCTTCATAAAGATATTGTTTGTCATTGTATCTTATAATTATACTGGGTGCTTCTTTCTTTTGCACAGTAATGTATGTGACATGCGGGGTTCTCCCTGACAACCACAGATATTATTTTCCACCTGCTAAACATATTTAAAGAAAAAGATAAATTTTCATTTAACTCCAGAAAATGTTTATTTTACATAAAGATCCGCTGTCTACTTATGACTTTGAATGTTCTAGAACGCGAGAGAACATCGTCAACTCTGTTGCTCCTCGGAATCTTGGCTCCCTGCAGCTATATTTTCACTTGTCGAGGGACTCTCGGTCTCTGTCGACTTGTCTTCCTTTGCGGGGAGTTTCTGCTTCGGACCGGAACCGGAAGTGTTCGTTCTCTTCGTCCAGGGAGGTAGGTGCACGAACTTCAGGACCAAAAGATCGCGAAGACAGGTCGGCGTTATCCTGAACAGCGCGTGGTACACGCAGTATCGCCATGATTCATGTCTGGATCAATGATTGAACAGCTGTATTACTTGACGGTGATCAATCTCTAATTGCACGAATCACTCGAGATATCTGGAACCATTTCGATCGATTCAATTTATCCAAGTGGCCAGATGTTCCCTTGCAGGTGTCGGCTATCCGAAAGAAACGGATAATGTGGACAGTAAGATACTATATTGTAGATAGGCAGCTATCGTTGGCCAATGGTTCAAGATACCACGAGCACTGTCAACGAAAGTTTCTCGTCCGCGTTCGTGCAGTTCGGTCATCGCGCTAGAGATCGTTCGAATCGCTCGGCACCAGAAAGTGGCCTAAGTCCATTTAAGTTTAAATTCAGACATTTAAGAGTTTGCGTTTCAATGAAATTAAAAATATACGAATAGGATACCAATGTATCACACTCCTTAAGTGTATCTAAGAGAGTTAAATTTACAATTCCTATTAAAATAATAGCAATTATTAAGTGAATAATATGCGTCTTCCTACCAAGAATGGACTTAAGCCACTTTCAAAATTAACAACTAGATTTGTCATAAAATTTGGAACAGCCCAAGTCCATTCGATGTAATTTGAAATGCTTCGAATTGAAAAAAACAATATTCAATTTATTTTATATTTCATTGCAAAACTTGAGAAAGACCATTTATGCAATTCAGGAAATCTTCTAACTATATAAATTACATAACAATTTACTCCTCATTTATATTTTGTGTATGCGGGAGGGATTTGAAGAAGTCATGGTGCTCCGGTGGTATATATCGTAGTAAGTCCATCATATCCTTGTACTTCGCTGTTACAATTTGTCTTATATTTTTATAATGGGTGGAAATTATAAAGCGTTACAGTCGAAAATCTCCGAAAATATTGATTATACGCAAAAATGTTTCAGATGAAAGTTGTTCAATACCGAGGGGGACATCATGTGGTGGAACTTTTATTTTTCCCGGTGGATACACCAAGATGAGATGAAGTTCAACTTTCTTTATTTATTTATCATCTGATCATTTTTGCGTATAATCAATATTTTCGGAGATTTTCGACTGTAACGCTTTATAATTTCCACCCTGTAGAAGAAAACACGTTAAATACTTTTTGATTCTCGAAAATGTTGCGAATCTTTGCGAGACTTTTGAATTGTTTCAAGAAATCCGGCGGTTCTTGGAAGTACAATATCAAAGCTGACATACTTGTATATCGCTGACGGGTATTTGTCAAGCAGAGCGCCTTCAAAGACCTCGTAGATCGTCTTGTCTGGCAGCCTTTCCAGGTTTCCACCCTTCGCCACGGATCCGAAATATTGCGAGTAGCTGGTAAAGTAATCACTGTAGAAGATCCTCGCTTCCTCCGTCATCGACTTCCTCATCGTCTCAAACTGTTCAGCCTGCCTAGCCAATATGTTGCTCTCCCTGAAAAACGATCCTGCGAAAAGGTACAAGACCAAATACTTTACTCTCCATTTCTCTGACTTTATCGAATGTACAGGGTGGGTCACCACGTACCATCGCTTCGATTTACATGACTAGATCTTTATGCATTTTTCACAAAAATGGGTGGCTGTAATTTCAAACAGTGTAGAGATTAAAACAGTTTAAGACAATCAACGCGTTTCTTACAACTTAACACATTACCGACCGGTGATTATTGGATAATTTTGAAAAATCTATGGTGCATGGCTAGCGATTGCAATCCAGCGCCATTTTCAATCCCGCGGGATTGATGTGGGATTTATTTCTACTATGAGATTCAATCTAATGTATGTATATTTAATAAACAAACAAATTTTACTTAATGAAGTAATCATCTTTAATCATATTAGTAATGTAAATCGAAGTGGTAATATGTAGTGACCCACTCTATGTATATTATAAAATGGTTTATCAGTAGCATTTCATATATAATATTTGAAGTCGTACATCTCTTCCACAAGTATTGCGCAATGTTAAAATTAATCTCAATAACTTTTCTGTTGAAAGAAGAAACGTAAATTTTATTTGCATTTCTTATTTCTGCCCGATTAATAATAATTAAATTAAATTAATAATTAAATTTTTCTGGTGATAACCTTATCGCTAGACTGCGGATTTTATGGATTTATGACAAGAATCAGCAAAAAATATTTGCATAAGAATTCGCAGTCTACTTATTACTGTTTTAATTCGGGATTATTGCGTTGAGAATATTGCACAATTATTCTAATTTCTCTTCCTAACAAACCATTAAGGGGTCGTTTCATTTCGTAGAATTTTGATTACAGACCAGGAATAAAGCAAACGACCTTGACGTCGAACTTCTTCAGCTCGAGTCTAAGAGCGGTGGCCCAGGCAGAAATCGCAGCTTTGGTCCCGCTGTAAGCTGCCACCCCGGGGATTGGCTGGATGTTACAGTGACTCGAGATTACAATGATCCGAGTGGAGTGCGATCGAATCATCGGCATCAGTTCTCGAGTGATTCTCATCGTGCCAAGGAAATTGACTTCCACTTGACTTCTGATCTGCTCCTCCGTCTGCCATTCGAATTCACCGAAGATCATCACGGCGGCGTTATTGACCAAGCATCGTAGCTCTGTAAATAGATCACTCTAATATTTGCTCGCTCATCATCTATAATTCATAATTAATCGCGTTATCAAACCAGATGAGCTTCAATCAGCTGCAAACCGAATTAACCCCTTACCGTAACGTTTCCTTTACAATCACAGTGAGATTAAGGGGGTAGTCTCTCAGTTAGGATAGTTTTTCAGTAGTTCAAACGCTAGATAAAAGATCAATCTAGGCCGCAGTCGCCCTCGAAAGTTCCATTTTTACGTTTACAAGGCGTAATTTGCATTATTCGGAAGCATAAAGCTGCGCATGCTTCACAATTCTCACTCTTGCGCTAATCATTGTTCAAACACCATCGTATCTTATACGCCTCTTTAGTACGAGCTCAAACCGTTACATTGCGAGTTAGCCTCACAATTTATACCGAATAAATTGACGTTCGTATTCAAGCGAAATCACGCATTTCTTCGCGAGTTTCATTCTGTCTCTCCGTTCCGTGAGCCTCGCATTCCTCGCGCGTCCAAATCTGGGCGATCCCGGCAATCAGGCTTTTCGACCGTCGGTCGACGCCGAACATTTCGTAAGACGAAAAAAATAGCCTGTCCAGATCTACAGGTTTTGTCGAAAATATTTTTCGACACGGTAAATAGCTTAGAAGATATTCGAGAAAAATGATTTTACGAGCATTCAATTAATTATTTTAATGTTTAATCGTTTTGGGACACGTTATGATTTTTTTTTAATTATTTCGAACAACCCTGGGGGGTGCTATAAAAGAAATTTTTGACAAGAATAAATAAGAGCCACCCTAATCTCGCACGTCCGCGTGCGATCTTCTCGGCGTGAACAGAGGAGCAATTCACCTAAATTCTCTCGTTCCAACAGCGTCCGTACGGAGTCGGCGAAGTCAGTCACGCTGATAGGTTTCGTAACATCCAGTTGATAAACTAACGCATCCTTCTCCCGCAGTTTCTTCGCTCCAGGACTATCGTGGTGCAATACGCCAGCGATCACGGTCGCCCCCAGCTGCCGGCAGTGCAGAGCCAAACTGTATCCCAGCCCTGAATCGCAGCCAGTCACGACCACCGCGTGATTAGGCCGAATTTTCACTCGGGACTTAATTCGGCAGTACAAGTAAGAGCCGCCTGAAAGAGAAGAGGATTTGTCCGAGGTCGCTTTATTTTATAAACTTTAGTATTCTCTCTTTAAGTCCGACTAGGGCTGTTACTTTCCTTCGAAGGCTGAATATTTTGAAGCTTCCATGCTTTGATGTCTGAAACTTCGAAGGTGATGGGTAGACTGCGGATTTTATGCATTTATGATAAAAGATGGCTACGCACAATTTAAAGCAGTGGTCATATGAAAAAGATTTAAGGACGTCAATCTATTAGTTTCAGCTTAATAACGTAATTGAAAGATGGACAAATTTTGTATTTGCCACCTGTGCCTTGCAAACAACACAAACATTTTTTATTTTGCATAAAGATCCGCAGTCCAGTGATGAGAATCGAAGTTTCGAAGCTTCGAATTTCGAACCTCCGTGATAAATTATTAGAAGACTTAAAAAAATGGAGTTTCGAAGCTTTGAACTTCGAAATTTCAGAGTGAGTGCAAAATTGGTGATTGGACATTTGTACATTTCGAAAAAAATATGCCACCACAGCTGAAAGATTGAGGTTGGGTATTTTAAAAAAATACTCCAATATTTTATGACACATAATGTTTATATCAATACGAAATTCCCTTCGTTCCTTCGAATCCTTCGAATTTTCGGAGAGTCGAAGCTTCGCAAAAGTAACAGCCCTAATCCCGACTGCAATTTTTTAAAAATATTTTTTGCACGTCATTTACTAAACTAATTTTTCTAACTTCTAAAAAAAATCCAAGAAGTGTGCCAATATTATTCTGATGTCCAAGTTTGACCTTGAACTTGGCGAAACCTTCACCGAAGGGATTAATTTGCTTCGGAAATGTCAGATATTGTTATAAATATCTGCAGTCTATTTGATCTATTTTTTTAGGATAATACTGTTACAGCGTATCGCGATTGCATCGAGTCATCGACTTTTCTGCTGATGTTTAATGCAGATAGGAGGATAGACGACCGGTAAGTAGATAAGAGTGGTCTGCGGCGGTAGAAATCTTGTCTGATATTGAATGTGTAAATCGATGTTAAACCACATTTTAGCAAATAAAACACGTATTCAAGATCAGTAAGACTCGTTCTTCCCACGTGATGAAATGATTACATAACAGTTAACACTGTTCAAGCAGTGGATGGAATTATCAATGTTTATAAAGGAACCATGTATTTAACGAAACAGACACTTGACAAATTCCAATTCCATCCATCAGCCATTTTCTTCTTTACAATGTTCGCACGGGGCTCGTTAATTTTCTCTAAATTTTTTCTTCTTTTAACTGTTTCCACTCTTTCAACCACGCTCTGCTACCATTTGTTCAAGCAGTGGATGGAATTATCGTTGTTTATAAACGGACCATGTATTTAGCAAAACGAACACTATATTTATGGATATTAATTATACATTTATATTTATCGAAATAAGAGAATCGGAATCGTCAGAATAAATAGCTAAACGGTATACATATTATGATGTCCGCGTGACTTTGAGGGTGAAAACAGATTCCGTGAACCTGTCAACCGATGTAAATAAGTAATTCGCTCGATTTCATAGAAATATTCTGGAAATTCAATGTTCCAATCAGCATGGAGTTCAAAAAAATATCGCGAATATCATGAAGTACCTGCACGCATACTAAGGATTAGTTAATCTAAACCTATAATTAATGAAATTGATAAGAAAATGTAAGAAATGATTGTAGAGTTATCTTTAGTAATCACATATCACAAAGTCTAAATAAGAATCAATCCTGTCATTTTTATAAGGGGACATGTACCGGTTACTTTTAAGGCTCGGTAGGTTTAGTGTAAATACATAATCGAGTTTGACGTCTAACGAATAGAGAGAACCATGTGGAGGAATAAAGATCTAGTTAAGTTAATTATTGAGAGTTGTTCTTTACTTACCGATGTAACACAAAGACATGGCCGATGCGACATACTTGTGTCCTTTCTTCCACGAATAAACAAGACCGAGCGAGGTCGCTAGATCGACAGAATATCTTCTCAGGTGTCTCACGAATCCCATCGTTGAATTGACTGGATCTCGATCCTCGGTGGTAGGTAAGCCACCCCAACGCTTGATAGGTAACACTGTTCTCGGAGGCCGGCGACTCTATCAATATTTGTACCACGTAATTCTGTACTTTCGAACAACATTCAAAATCGCCGAATGAAGAAACCGGTACGTAAACTTGTGTTATCGCGGTAATTATTGTCTATTCTGTATCAGAAGGCATGTTTCGAATTGTAAACGGCGTGTGCTTCGCAGCTGATCCAAGGACCCAACGCGAAAGAACAGTTACCGTGAAATCGGTCGATGCACGCGCATAAATAGCCGAACAGGCGCACGGGTCGGAACGATCCTGTCCTCGTCCTAACAGCAAATGGCTGCTACGGGACGTGAAAAGAAAGAAAATAAAACTGCCCCTCTCTGCTGCCGTTCGTCGCGATGCTTCTTTTTTGAAATTCAAACGGGAGGATCAGATCTGTCCACGCGATCCGAAGAAACGTTCAATCCTGCAGAATCATTTTGCCCGACTTCTCCGCGACAAGATATACCTTCTATAAAAGATAACAATAGCGACAATAAAAAAATAAAACTGTTACATTAGAAAAAATCGGTGTGAAATAGGACTGTTGCTTTCCTTTGAAGGTCAAAGATTTTGAAGTAGTAAATTATTACAAGATTAAAAGAAATTTTTCTGCTAAGTTACATTTGATACAATTACAGTGAATGTAAAAAGTGATTGGACACAGTTACATTTCGAAAAAAATACGTCACGGTATTTTAGACAAATACCCCAATATTTTATGACACATAATGTTTATATCAATACAATTTCATACAATTCGAAGACTGAAATTTCGGACACTTCGAAAAGTAACAGCCCTAGTTTAGAATGGTGCCATCAAAGATTTCAAAGTTTAGGAAACAATTTTTGGCCACAAGTGGTCTTCATACTCTCTCATAAGAGACGAAGAAGTTGGAAGGAATTAATTCACTCGAATTATTTCCGTCCAACGCTGTTTCGCCGCGCGCATTTGTTCCAAAGACGAATATTTATTATATCGTCGGACATGATAACATCTGAAGGCGCCGTATCTCATTAATATTTCATGGGAAAACGTTCCTCGGATCCGTCGCTAGACTATCTCTCATTTGAATTGCAACCATGGTCACGTTCTACGTGAATAAATCGAACATCGTGATTTTTCGGAATTCCAAGTATCCCCGGCGTTCTTCTTGTCGAAGAAAATGTTGACACTAGGAACTATTCAGAAAATGTATTTCAATGTTTTAATACAATATGCTTTCTTTTTATTGGATACAAATTCGAAATATGCGAAATTTCTCAACTGTTTCACTCTGTTGAGAGCAGACTTGAATTTTGAATAAATTATAATTTCGCCTTAAAACAAGTACAATCACGTATACGGTTAAAACAATCCGTTTCCAATCGAGATCAGCATCATCGAATTCCTATCAGCTGAAACTGGCAGCCATGTTTAGTCACGCTTTCGCACACAATCGTATAAAAAGAACCTAACGGCTTGTATAAGGACATATGCAGTGCTTTTGAAAAAGTTTGTAAATCTATACAGAGCGAGCGAAATGTACAACACAATTATATAAGGTATACTTTACATAAAAATTAACAGATATTAGTGCTAACAATACGGTGTACCTTAAGCTAATTATTCACGTCGAATTAAATCATACTTCTGTCGATACACAGTTTTCCGTTTGACTGATAACTGGACTGCGGATCTTTATGCATTTATGGCTTCTGAAAATTTTCAGAAAAGAATTTAGTACAATTTTTTATTTATTTCAGATCTGCAGAGGTCCACTACCACTGAAAATAAGATTCTATTTCAACTACAAAAATTGAAAATTCCATAAACATCCGCAGTCTACTGATAATTAAATCTGCAATATTACAAGCATTGTATTGCCGTCAGACGGCAATTGTTCCATTCGCTTTATACTCTCAGTTCTTTCTTTCAAATCTTTTTCGTGAAAGTTCGAATATATTAAATACCGACAAGTTAGTCGTCGACCATGATATGAGGATTCGCGAGCAGGTCGAGGGTTGGGTCTCCATCTGTGGCCATCCTTCCCAGCCAGGAGAACAAAATTAAAATTCCAACAAATGCTAATATGCCCATCATAGCTAGTACTGCGTATCTTTTATACAACGATCCCGGTGAATTTTTACGCCTCGATGTTGGACTAACTATAAGCTTCCACCACCTTAAGAACCATTCCATGGCCGACTTCCTTTTGTATTTGTTCTCGTCGTGATCGAACGATATCTCTTTTGGATCGTCATAAGCCTCGCAAACTTTTCGTGATGTTGGTGTAGACAATCCCAAAGACGAGTCGATATTTACAATAGAATAGGGTGGACCGATTTTCTGATTGTTTAAATGCACATTATTGATATTTGCGTGCACTGAGTTAACACTACTGGAAACACGTGACGTGGCAACTGTAGGTGACGACGAAGATGTTAACGTATGATTTTGGTACAACGTAGATTCAACTCTTAGAGATGGATGCTCTTGCTCTGGTTTCTGCTCTCTGTCTTCACTCAGCTGTAAAGATATATATTATAGAATATTTTCATACAATAAAGCTATATACAGTAAGTCCTTGCGCGGATTCATTTTACGCGGATTCTTAGAAGCGAATCAGAAAACCAGTTCCGAATTGTGAAATTCGTTTTTTGATGGTCAGAATGGAAGCTTTGTCGATATATACATGACAGAAGCAAAGATAAGTATTCGCTGGAGTACAGCGTAGGCTTATTTGAATTTTCCGTTCAAATGAGTACAAAGTTGGAACCACCCCTCCATTCTTGTTGTAAAATGATTTTATGAAATTCATATCATTTTGCAATTTTTTGATAATTTTGAAATAAAAGATTCGAAGCAGATCATATCAGTAACCTTTCAGCGGTGGCACTTAGCACTATTCGACTTGCTCTGTTTTTCGACTTCCATGGAAAGCGCAGCAACGAATTAATCGCGTAAGCCGAGGACTTACTGTAATATGCAATCGCTTGAAATATATACCAAAGGTAGACCAAGACCAGCTCTCGCCCAATTAACTCCAGCTAATTTTTCCCTCAAAACATCGGCCACGGGCGATACTAATTTTGAATCAGGAAAAATGCACTCCTTGCACGCTGGACACTTATATCCCGCAGGTGCTGTTGTCGCTGGCAGTTCTCTAGCATATTTGTCTAAACATGCCCAATGGAACATGTGGTAACAAGTTAACCGGACACAGTCACCTTCGTTTAAGTTCACCGAACATAGGCTACAGACTGGATTGTAATCATGATCGTGAAGCCATAAGATATACGACTGTACGATACACTGAAAAAGATGTAAAACAATGAATAGATACAAGCGTAAGTTCCAGCAAGAAGATGAGTCATTTTAGTATTTGCTAATTGTTATACAAAGAATTTAGACAAGATAATTCTGCAAGAATGAATCTCCTTTTATAAAATTATTGGTGAACACTGTGAACTGTACATAAACATTCAATTACGTCTAGCATTGATAGAACGCAATTGGAAATATTATTTGTGCACAGATTTATACACGTGTACTTGTATTAAAAACATTTCAACGTACCTTTGGATGATTCGTAACCATGCAATGTTCGCAAACATTAACACGGTGTTCAAAACAAAATAAATTTGTTACTCTCCGTTTCGGACACTTGCACAGACCCATGTTTTACGAATCTGACACGTTCACAGCATTAGATCATTTAGGAGTACAAAACGAAGACTTAGTTAATAAAGTACGCTCCCAAAAATTGATCTTTTCACATGGCATATCGTGGTCTCATGACAATTTCAATCTTCATTGCAGTATGAAACGGCTTCCATCACTTCCATGTTTCATCGGCCACGTCGTCTGACATTTATCACGAAAAACAGAGAAGAAAACACCAATCAGATTTATCCGCTGGACATCACCACAGACAAGATATAGGAGTAGAGCAATCACCCAATGTATTTTTCTGTCCCACGTCACCGATCAGATACTGTAAAGATTGCCAGCCTTACGGAACATGTGATTTCCTCAAAATTTTGCCATTTTTTTACGCCCTCTAGGATATATTGTGGCCGGAGTAAGAAACAGGAGGCCACCGACGACATCTTGTCGATGTAGAAGACCACTTATCATGAATTACATTCAATTTATCTCGTCGTTGGTATCAGGTCAGTATCTCGTCGCCACGACCCGTTACCGACCGATCTTTTGGCGCCGCGGAATAGCACAGAGGCTGACATTCTTTAATAATATCTGGTCGGTGGTTCTGGGTTAAATTTGCATATGATTATCTCTAATTTTTAATAAACGTAATCTCGGTAAGATAGAAAACGACACTGAAATGATAAGAAACTTTTTATCGAGTCGCGAAAAATCCCTTTGGGAAACGCGTTCGTTTACGCAAAACAAGGTTATGTGCAACATTTTGGCTGAATCCGGATTTTCCGAAGTTCAGTCATTCCGTGAATTATCGTTGGAGCGGAAGTATGGGAGTTCCGAGGGTAGCGCTAGTTGCGCTCGGGGAGTAATATGCACGATGTAATAGAGCGGCGAGCGTAGAGCGATATAGATGGTTGGATATAGTGCATCAAAGCGGCAAAGATTGCACGTGAAGCGGCGCCACGCCCGCTGGCCCGAAGTACGACAGTTCGTCGGAGGGGTGCGGAGGTGGAGCTGTTGGTCGGCGCAGTCGCTCGCCGCGTTTTATGCAACCAGTCTTGCTTCGGAGCGAGTGAATCTGCTGGTCGAGCGTTTGACAGACGGGGAAAGCGTGTGCAGAGGGCATCGGTGTCCGTCTGGCCGCATCTAGCTGGTCGGTCCTTGTCAATCGTACACGGCCGAGCGTTCCGACGAGGCAACCGATTCGGGCCGATCCGATCCGGTTTCGTTCGGGACACGAGAGATATTGTGCAAACGGCCGTACTACGTATTAACCCGTATATTCCCGTCGGTGTTGCGTGCGCTGACTTTGCCGGCGAGACCGAGGCGGGACGAGGCCTCGAAAGGCGGTGTCAGTCGATGTGTTACTTCGTCACCACTGAGACGGCCCGATACAGTCCACAGAGAATCTCTACGTTGTTTGACGTGTTCTCGCTCGACGCGGGTTGGTTATACGGTCGCGAACTCGTGTCCACCGATCGAGTGCCAGTGCGACGACGGGTCCGGGCGTGCTACACGGGTGTATCATCTCCGCGACTGTGTACATATAAGAGGATGTGTGTATGTGCGTAACGTGTGCGTAGAGGAAAACAAATTCGTCGGTGTCGCGGGATCGAGAGGGACAGCCGTCGCCGGAGGTACGAGAGTGGGAGAAGGAGAGGCGGCCGTGAATCCACGATACGCGGCTACGTTCACGCCGCCCGCCGTATTCCACACGGCACCACACGGAACCCACGACGTCGCCCCAGATCGCACGAGAGGAGAGGAACGCGTATTTCGCACGCCTGCCTTACGAATTATTACGAATTCGCGTAGCTTCGACGCGCCTTTTGGCGCGTTCAGAACCCTCGCTCGGTCGACTTACTCGACCTCCTCGCCGCCACTATGGCGGACGACGAGGTTCTCTTCGACGAGGTTTACGAGCTCTGCGAGATTATCGGCAAGTGAGTAACACAGCCCACGAGAGAGAAGGAGAGAGTGAGAGAGAATGAGACGGCGCGGTGGCACGTTGCATCACGGTTTTTTGCGTGACAGCAGATACGCGCGAGAGTGAGTGTGAGCAAGGGAGAGTGGAAGAGAGCGAGAGAGAAGCTCGCCGACGAAACCATGAAATAGGATGTAAGGAAGTCTGCACACGACGGCGAGAGAAATGCTTTTGACAGATGCGCCCTGCGTGCGCGTACACATGTCGCCGTCGCTCGTGTGGGTGCGCACTTCAGCTCGTGTCACTGGGGTTTGTGTACGCACGCGCGCGTATGCGTGCACCGCGTGTGCGAACGATGACGTATAGATGTTGACTCGAAAGGGGCGAATGGATGAGTAACAATGCGAAAGTAGGGGAAAAGTGTGAGTCTCTCTGTTACAACCAAGTCGAGCTGCCCTGATGCTCATACTAATTTTTTCGGTTTCCACTCTTAACCAACTCCGGCCACTACTTTGACCGATCTTCTTTTATGCAAGCTTCTTCTATGCTCCTGGGTAGGACGTTTTTTCTGTTCTGTTTACAAGCAGTTGTTTCCCAGCCTAGTTTGTTCGTCCTTGACGATTGTTTACGTACCGCTCGGTGGTTGGAATTGACGTTCTATTAAACAGTACGGTTGTACGTTTACCATACAGTTTTGAACCTTTTGGAAAAACGTAGGTAGGAATTGTGTGGGTATATAGTATATGCACATGCAGTTTTATGTCCCTCGATAAAAATGGCCGTGGGAAACTATAAAATGGTATACTTATTATATCAGAGCTGGGTGTGAAATAGTATTTGAAATAGTAAATAGTAAATAGTAAATAATCCTATTTACTTTAATTAATTATATTTTTTTTAGTTATAAAGTACAACTTTGAAAATGAAATATTCGATTTGATATAATAAGTTCTTAAAATGGTATCTCAAAATAGTATTCTATTTGAAGAATATCAAAAATATTTGGATTTCATCTCCCGAAATATTTTAGTATTTTTATTATAAATATTTTGGAGGATAAATTGTGTCTCAAAGAATGACCCAATTAAAGTTAGATTAATAGAATAGTAAAGTAAGTTTAATAAAATATTTTATTTTCTGTTTCAGATTGTTCAATAGTAATATTTTAATTTATGATTTAAATATTCAAAATATGGAACTATTTTATTTCGTGGTTTAGATTGTCGAAATAAAATATTTTACTTTTGAAATTATATGTATACATTCTCTATTTGAAATACTTATTCTTTTAAGCCACAAATAAAATCAAAAATATATAAATAGTATATTCGAAATATTTATTTCGCCAAATATTGCCCATCTCTGCTTACTATGCATAAGTCGATGAAAGAGTAAATAAAAGCTTTACAATCGGTATGGTATGAATTTAAAAAATTGTAAATGACAAGTAACGTAAATAACAAGTTAAATAAACATACTATACAAGAATAAATAATCATTATGCGAACGAGTGTGGAATGAATTGAAAAGTATTCGCAATATATAATATCTCATTCTTCAATTGTAATATAAATGACTGGTTACAATTATTACGAAGAAACTCATGTTTTTTTTGTTGTTGTGTTTACTGGCTGTACAGTGGCAGAGGAACAGCTTCGAAAACATAAGTCACATTTTCACGCATACTATTTCATTTGAGTTCTTATCTAATCGCAGTGTGCATTAGCCAAAGCCATGTTCTTTAGATAAACTTGAACATCTATAAATTCATTGAAATACGATTTGTAATTCAGTAAGTGAAATATTTAATAATCATCGCTTTTAATATTAGTTAAAGATTTATTTTTCCTGAAATATGTTCAGTTTATTTAAGACATTATGTTATTAATAATTTACCAACAAATATTGATAATAATTAGACAATAAATTACTCCCAAGCACTGTGTACCGCATTAAAACGGTAATTAGAAATTTTAGGTTTTTTCAAACAGCGTAAAATTGATGTAATTACTAAAATTGATATAATAAGACGTTATAAATAAAATGAAACTGGATGCGAACGAATGTACTGGAATCTATAATACTGAACAATTTTTTCGCAGATGTTTATTTACCGTTGGAGGGGGCTATGAATACCTAGGGGAAAACAAAAAATGGAGGTGCATTTTTCTGTTAGTTAAAGCCGAGGATTAAAGCCGTGTTTAATAAAGTTGGGCTTTCGGGCACGTTTTGTATGTATTGGAAAACTGTTGAACTGTTCGATGGAATACTCGACATCACGTAACTGTGTCACACCGGAATGTAATAAAAATACCAGTACATAAGCAAGTTTCTAATAAAACACGAGTGCAGATGCGCTCTTGCAAATCCTTTATTATAATCGGAACACGTAACATTCGCAATTACTTGGTTCGCTGCACGTGCGTTACATTTGTTTTCGGTAAGGCGTGAAACTTTGTTCCGGGGACTTGGAGCGTGAGAAACACGCTGTTAGAAAATTTCTTGATGACCGAGCTATTTCAAGATTTACCTTAACCTCTTAACCCTTCAAGTATAGCAACTAGAACTTTCCAACTTGTCTTAGAATACATTTTGTTTCTTGTAGAACAAGACGAGGAAATTTCAAGAAATCGATTGTGGCGTTCATTTTCATCCTCTGTAATCTTCTCGTATAATCTGAATAGGAACTGAAGAGTTATACAGGGTATCCGGAAAATGTATTTCCTTGAAAAGCTTGATCCCTGAGGTCATTTGAAAGAACTGTTTCCTTTTCTCCGCGGCTTCGTTAACGAGTTATTAACGAAAAACACGAACCAATCAGAGCACAGGCCCCGTTGGCATTGGCCTAGCTAGAATCTGTTCGTAGTAGCCGCTCTCTGATTGGTTCTCGTTTCTCGTTAATAACTCCTGAACGAAACCGCAGAGAACATTTTCGCGAGGGAAAAAGTTACTTCAAATGACCTTGGGAATTGGATCTCTCAAGAAAGCATAATATTTCTGGAACACTCTGTATAATGCGATCGAAGTTTATCCTTCAGTTACTCGCAGTCCACTTTCTACATAACTGGGGAGCTTTATATGAACCCAATTTTATTCAATAAAATAACTACCGTAATGTAAAATAAATATTTGCTGGTTTAATCGACACCTTTGTTTATGCTTGAAAGATCTACCTTTAAATTCTGAGTAACTGAAAAGAGACGATAAAATGTTCATGCAAAAAGGTGAACCAAAAAATCCTCTTCGGGTCTGTATGAAGTAAATGCAATCTGCAAAGGAAGTCAAGAGTGTACAACGCGATCGAAGTTGAGGAGATTGCGTCCCTTCGTTACGATTTAGTTGCAAAAAGATAGCGACAAAGTCGAACGAAAAATACAGGTAGAGACAAGTGACTTAAAAGTTAGCGAGGGGGCGAGCTGAAGGGAGAGAACAAGTTTCAAAATTGATTCGCATTTCACGAACGGCGTACCCCGGGGAAAATGGCGCGTTAAGAGGTTAAGTGGATTTGAATGAAATACTTGAAGTCCGCGGATCGCGGCGTTTTTTTCTCATTCCGTTGGAACGTGCTCGAAGAAATTTGAAAAACAAACCGACTGGCAGGGTAGAACGTGATTCATGAGCAGCCGCCGTCGTCGACCGTAGGAAATTGAGGCGGATTCCTTTGAAAAATCGAAGGAAAATTGTCGTAGGGCTTGAATACGTTTTACCGTGCCTTCGGGTAGTGAATGCTGAAGTGCTCCATGAAATACTAAATGCCATTTGCAGAGCTAAAGTTTAGTACCGGTATATTCTAGATGAGATGGAAAGGCCGGGCTGCGTTTCTTTTAGGGTGCTTGTCTTACTTTTCATCCTTCTCATGAATCATTCGCGAGTGCTCGTGTAGCTGCACTACGGCTGTGCGTATGAACAGGTTTCCTCGGAAGTCGGAGTACGTTCTTGATGACATTTAGCCTTGAACTTAATTGTGAAGAATGGTCTGCAGGCGTGTCGAGGATAATGGATCGTTCTCCTCGTTTATCAGGGTGTCCGGACTCATCAAATTGTAAAAGCGCAAACGATGAAAAGATTCTGCAGCTTCGCGAAACACGTAAAACTCGCGGTATTTACTATTTTGATAACTTTCGACCACTATTTGTTTCTAATTGGCGTCGTTGTATCATAAGCTTCGTCATGCATTGTTAATTGTATACAATGAAAATGTATTTACCAGAGATCGTCGACACCAGGTACAAACACGCGAACAACGAGAGAAACATCGAGACTGGATCCGGCGACTTCAAAATCTATGCGAGCACTTTGCTTTTTCCATCTTTTTATAGGGCCTTAACTTTCCTGATAATTCAAAAAGTGACCAGCGTATCGTAATCGTGACGCTTGGGGTTGTCCCAAAAGATATGCACACAATAACAGAGACAGTGGTGGGGCTGCATGGGGTCAAAAGGACTCCGAACGGATTTTTCGGCCGGAGATTGGTCCACCGGTCGGAGGTCAAATTAGTGATTACGTAACAATACGTAGAATGTCATTTTAATAAAAATTTTCTGTCTGGTTGCTCGGCTTGAATGATCGAGGAGTCTAATTGATCCAGAGCAATTGTCACTGGTACGAGCTCCACTGGTTGATGCAACAAGAAAACACCGTTTGGGTATTGTCCTCCGAGAGTTTCTAGCGAAGAGTTATTTACTGCTACCATGATAGACTTATCGTCTACGTCCTACGAGCACCCTTTGGCATACAGCCAATTGTTAACTAAAATGATACGAAGTTGGATATTACTCGACGCCGGTGGAGTCGAGTGTCATCGATCCTAATTAAAGCGTTCCGTGCAAAACGATACGGTGTCATTATTTCGAGAACAACAGAGTTCTCTAGCTAGATCCTTGTAACGAGGTTCGCTACGCGTCGGAATGATTCATCGAGACGTAGAAAATTCGTACATATAATTGTAACATTTCAACATATTCAGCAAGATTTCACGTTAATTGAACGTCCCGTTAACAGAGAACGAATAATTGCTGAACAACAGTGAAGTGAAAACGGTGATCGAGTTTCATTCGTCCCGGAAGGAAATACGGATCTTTTGTTCCCGAGAGAATGTGAAACGGAAGCAGAACAGGAAGGCAGTGAACGTTTTATTATAAATAATGTCTCGCGTTAACCTTCCACTTTAAACTTAATATATGTCAAGGGGCACATCTTTTGATTAGCATCGTTTCATTTCACGTGGAGTTGCTCGCGAGCTCGCCAGCCTTTTTAAGGTCGTTCTTTTCAAATATATATATATAGCGTCTCTTTTTAAATTCGTGCTAATACTTTTGGAATTCAATAAGCGGGCCCTACACGGTTAATCAGGAATGACAGTCTGATTGAAAAGTCATTCCTGACTTCAATCACAAAGGTCCCTACACCTATCAGTCAGACTGACAGTATGGATGGCGTAATTTTAGCTCAGTTGACATTGAGATACCAAACAGTGCGGATGAAGAAAAAGCTTGTTTGGCCATTATCCTGGGCATTGGGCAGCAGGAGAAAAGTGGAACGCACAGTATGGATGAAGAAGTGGTATAAAAATGGGATTAGTATAGTCATTTAACCTTGCTACGTGAAAGGCAACCAATGCCTTAGATGACTAAAAATTACTTCCGTATGGACGAAAATCTTTTTAACACATTGATCACCAAGGTAGCACCATATTTATCCAGAAGGAATACAGTTGTTACGTCATGAGATGGACGTTTTAAAGAGATATCATAAATGTTTCAAAGTTGAGATAGTGTATAAAACGCAGGTTTGAACCCACCTGCTTTCACCGGTTTTCAGTACCCAATGTTCCTCTCTATCGACGTCATTCTTTCCAAGTTATCAAAACCACATTCACTGAGAACTATTCCTTTTTATCATTTACATTAATTCGTTAAAAAGTTAGGAAAGCGTCGAAAAATTCAATGTTTTCAATTCATCATCCACGTGAAATCAGTCCCTTTCAGCTTCTAACACTTGACGTAATTTTAGCGGGAGAATCGTCCTTTTCAGGTACTATGAAAAACGTTCGGGTGAAATGGCGTATGAAATCAGCATAGCCATATACATATCCGGATTATCTCATGTTAACGCAACGATTTCAAGTAACATCCATCGAAATCAGTCGTGTTCTATTTCCCGACTGTTCCAATTTTAGAACAGTATCGTGTTCAAAGAGCTTGAATCAAATAACGTAGAGGTAAATGCATATCTCGCACTCGTTGTCTATTAAAAATCCTGTACTTATGACCTTCGATCAAATTCGATCTTGTAGAGAGCAGACAAGTTCTATAAACAGGGACCAGATCATTTATGAATGAACGCAAGAGCAAAAACGTTCTGATCAACGCCTCTCTCGTCCGAGAAAAAAGAGCAATGTGAAAAGACAATAGAGAGGCATTGGACGTTTTATTATAAATAATGTTCCATTTAACCTTCCACTTTAAACTTAATATATGTCAAGGGGCACGTCTTTGGATTACCACCATTTTGTACCTCGTGGTGTTATATTACCTGCGAGCTTCTCCATTTTTCAGGTTTAACAAGGAGAAATACATTGTTTTTTTGCGTGCGAGTGCAGCAAGCATTAAAAACGTCTTTTCAAAGTGTTCTAAAATAATAAGCTTGGTTATAATCTCCACTTATTTTTTCTTGTAAAATTCGCGAGAAAAATAGGCGAATAGATGACTTCTATCACGTTAAGTCTTAATTTCTTTCAGCAGAGAAAATGCTGTTCGTGAATACGAAACCAGAGATTAATATTCTAGACTGATGCACTGATTAATGACCATATCGTTCCTCCAGGAGGACACTTTGATAGTTACAGCGCAGAGATAAAGCGAAAGGGACGCGAGTGATATAGCAAAGTCAGGAAAATCAAGATGGGCTTCCACCGGTTATTAATTTAATGCAATCTCTTTATAATGGATCCTTTGTTATGCGCAAGACATTGGGACACATGCACTAGACGAAACGCGTCACGTGACAGAGCCGCGGCGGACGCGTGGGGAATGGCGTCGTAGAAAGGGAAGGTAGAGTAGGGACTTAACCTGGCGATTTTGCTAACAAGTTTGGCCCGATTAGTGTTTGCAGGAAAATGAACGAATTGCGAATTACTTTTTATTTGAAAAAGAGGTTTTGAGAGAAATGGTATCTCTGCTTACTGTTTCGACGTTCGCGACACGGACGAAATTTCACAAAGAATACGCACGATTTCGCTTTATATATATAGTCGCATTGTTCGGCCGACGTAACGTGGTTACACAGAAGAGTAGATTTCACTTTACAGTCGTCCAATTGGCTCGTTTGTCCGGTGCCAACAGAGGCGTGATGCTGCAGCGATGATCGAGTGAAAGAGAATGATAGCGACGTTTTACAGCGAGCATGATAATTCTATTAACGCTCGCAGTAAACATTCGCTTGTTTTCTTTTTTAGATATTTACCGCGAAACGTTTGATTTTGTCTTTAGCATTTACTTTAGTGCGAAACCCTTGGATCATTCATGAGGTTTAGGACCGTTCATTGGTTCATTTATCAATTTTTAAAAACATACAGGGCGTTTCGTTTAAAACAGGACATCTAAATATCTCCTCCATCTCTGAAAATACAAGAAATGTTTCTGACGTAATATAAATGACGAATCAAAAGACGAATCAGATGGAAGAATCATTTTTTATAAATTGTAATTTTTTAATTGTTTTTTCAAGGTCACTCGTGTTTTTTATGTACATACACACATTTTTTGTTATTGTATGTTATAGCAAACATTATTGTGCATTCATCCATGTTTAACAGCACGACCTTGAAATGACCGCGAAGGCGAAAAAATCAGTTTCAGTTTGAAGAATACAAAAGTAATAAAACGAAAAGGGTGATATCAGCTTATTTTATTAGTTGCTCAAAATGCTGGCCGTCCGCAGCATGACACGTCTGTACACGAGAAGTCTAAAAAAAATGTTTAAATCTACTGTTTATAACGAAAGTCCCACAACGCCACGAGAAGTGAATGACCGAATGGCATTTCTTCCGCGATTCATGGTGTAACATGCATTCCGTACTTGTTCTTTCATATCTTCAAGCTCGGAGATTGATTATATTTGGGTAGAAGTATCAGTGGCCCATTAGCGATACGTATCGGGTCTCGATATCGCAGAATGGTGTCAAGAGGTAGATTTGGCAAGTATCCTTATTTCAAGAGGTCCTGTTGGTACAACCTAACTCTGCGGGGAGTGATGTACATAGTTATATTAATATATCCACCACATTCAGCCGGGGAATTGTTGGGATCCTCGAGCTGAGATCACCAACGGTGCATGCATACGAGAGGCCCTCGGTATAGTTCTTCGACCATGATAGCCATGTTATTTTCCCATCGATCCTGTTGTTGCACAGATACGCGTTCGCCGGGGCATAGGTGATGAAGGGATCGTTCAGCCCCACGAACGCGGTGCCCTTTTTACTCGGCCGATGGTAGATCACCTTCCAAAAGAATCTGGGCACCAGCATCGGCTTCGAGCGACCGCTGCTTATCGTTATCATCCGTTGGTTCCCGCGAATGTCCGGCATTGTCATCTGTCCGTGAACGCCCGTGTAAACCTCCAGGTCCAGAGATTTGCGCCCGGTGAAGTTCCTGACGGACGACTCCAGCACCTCCCAGTTTTTCGCATTGAAGCTGGCCCATTGCGGAGCCGCGTTCAGATAGTGGAAGGTAGCATTCTGCTGGACACCGTAAACGAAGTCGCCCTTCGCTGCCAAGTGTCCACGCGTGAGTCGCACCTTGTTCGTCACCAGTTTGCTCATCGGGGAGTTAGGGCCCAAAATCTTGTCAATCGCTGAACGCTGTGTTTCCCAGTAGTAAAGCTGCTGTACGTCCATTCCGTTGAAATGGTCCCCCGGCTGCCAAGTTGGTCTGGAACCAGAACAAAGTTGCGATTACAGCTTGGTAACGTTGATCTTGATCTTCCGACTGTTGAATTGTTTAAAGTGCTGGCTAAGATGTTCTCATGTTTAGTGTACACATCTAATCGGTAGACCGCGGATTTTTATGCAACATCAAAATGATCTTCATTCATTGCAAGATGCAGGAGCTTCTGATTTGAAAATGTCTTGTCAGTAGAATTTTGAACTTTCACGGGTTTTAGATTAAAATTGGAAGATTGCACTTCATAACCCGAAGGACGGTCGTATGATTAGAATTGCATGGCATTTGTGGCTGAAGCTTTAGGCAGGTAGTGGTGGGAACGGACTGATTGATGGTGGGGACCGTGCGGCTCGTGACGAAGAAGAATTTGGACAGGCCTGACTTAAATTGTCGCAGCTGCGTTATCGGGAAGATTCAATCCCAAAATAAACTGTCAATATACTGATAAATGATTCAGCGTGCTCTACTGAAGAAACGATAAATCAATCTTCGAGATCGTCCGCAACGTATCAGTGAAGAAATCTGATTCCAAATCAAGTGATTGGTCGACTGCAACCTGTTTTTCTGACCCTGATTACTGACCACTAATTAGCTAGGCCAATCGATGCATAGCAAATCCATACGACCTCACTCACCTGGGATAGCCAGATTGAGTTTGTTTACACTTCCTAGTCAATTGAAATTTCGTGTAGTAAGTCTCGTAAGTGTTGTCGTTGCGACAAACTTCGATGGTTGTCAGGAATTTCGTAGCCAATTGGAAGCCGATGGCAATCGATGTCTCGTTTCCCAAACATTTCTGCGGCAGGACCTTGACGCTGATCGTAGGATTCGTGTTGCATGTTATGGTCGAGAATGGTCGAGTCACGCCGTTAACAATGAAGTTCTTGCCACTTTCGCAGGTAGCTTTTGCTTCGTTGACGTTAGTGTTGGTGATTTTATTTTGATTGCCTGGACACGCTATCAGAACGGACTGTCCCCTTTGAAGCAGCAGCTTAGGCGTTCCAGTATTCGGATAAAAGAAATCATTGCCATTTTCGGTCAGAATCAGCGGCTGCGGCTCTTTTAGGTCTCCGTAGTAGGCCCTCGCAATGGATACATCGCAATTCGCTGCAAAATTGGAATATTTATCAGTTTTCTAGTTTATACATATTCTTTCGCAAATTCATTCTTATACGACACAATAACCTTAAAGGACATTCAAAGTCAGAAATGGAAGAAACATTTTGAATTGTATTTCGTAAAGATATCGTTTACAAGGGAAAATGTTAAAAAGGAATTTTCATGTTTTTCTTATCACTAACAATTGGTACAGACGATTTTTATTCTGCGCAAAGATCCATAAAAAATTCTCTCATTCATTGTTTTAACCAGAACAGATGTTTTCGTTTGAAATATGAGGACATCAATTGGAGCCTTTTGTGCAATTACTGTTGAGGAGTGTATGTGGATTAGAAGATAATTCTCGAGGACATGATTAGATTATAGTGCGTGAAGTTATTCATTGATTCATGATTGAAATTGCTACGGTCCTTGAAACTGTTCTTTACGAAAATATATTCCTCGTTCTAAATCGCGGATTTTTAATCCTTCGATCGGGTGTCTTTTCAACAATGAACCGTTACGAACATGAACAAAATTGATGCAGCAAGCAGTTCGTATAAAAACAAAATAATGTATAATAAACTGGACACTGTGTGAGATAAAGCGAAAAAATTGTTCAATTAGTTTATCAGAAGGTAAAGTGTTTCAATTATTGCGGGGGAACCCATAAATAATCTCGTTTCTTTATATTTATAATAATACATATTTATTTTCCTCAGCATTTGGTATGGATAAATTAATTACAGATTAATTTCACAATAAGCATACTAAATATAAACAGATTAGTATGTAGTCCACGAGTAAAGTGGCAATGTTTAATCAATCCATAAATTACTTATGGGTATCCACCCCTAAATATGTGTTTCTAGTTAGCATCGTTGTTTCCACGCGTCGCAAGCTTCGTTATGCATTGTTAAAAGTAAACAAAGAAAATGTATTTACCCGAGACCGTCGCCGCCAAGCACAAACACGCGAACAACGAAATGAACATCGAAAATGGTTCCGTTGTGTTCACCATCTATGCAAGCACTTGCTTCTCCCGTATGCTCCCCCATCGTTTTATAATCTTCAACTTCTCTGATAATTGATATTGGATTTCCCAGCGTTGTTGTGGCAACCACAACCGTGATAACAGCAGTTGGGCAATTTTTTATTCGGAAGGCTATATGCAGCACTCGCAGCGGGCTTATTTGTTCAAGTGTCGCGTGCACCGTCGCGAGTAGCCGAGCTGATTTTTTTTTAGAACACTGTTGGGGTCGTCACTCCCGGGCTCGCGTGCCCTGACATAACACTATCTCGCGATCTTTTCTGATTACCGCTTGCCAAATTAGTATTGACCAATTGAATCAAATGGTTGAGCGGTGGGCGGATTTTTCAACCAGAAAATCCTGTGGACGAAACTGCATAGTTTCAGATCTTCGTGATCTCTTTGGACGTTTGGTGTTATGTCATTTTTGAACAATGTCTTCTTCAATTAATCTTTTCGTTGAACAGTATGATCTCCTAGATTAAAATTTCATTGATCTTCGTGATCTCTTTGGACGTTTGGTGTTATGTCATTTTTGAACAATGTCTCCTTCAATTAATCTTTTCATTGAACAGTATGATCTCCTAGATTAAAATTTCATCCTAAAAATTAATTTTCTTCCTGAACATGTGCCATCCATAATCAATTTCATTCTTGAACAGTGTGTTGTTCTTAAATTAATTTTATCCTTGGACAATATGGTGGTTCGCTAAGCACACGCTGTAACTTAATCAGAGCAGCTGATCGAACTGATGTTTTGTCTGTATGCGTTGTTACCACACCCCATGTTCTGGCCTGTACTAGAGGCGGCCGTGCCTGAAGCTGATAACAACAAATACTGTTCTCGCTACGTCGTCTAGACTCTTGTTCCAGTGGTGTCACGTTTTTCGTGTCACGTGGAACGGAGATATTGACGATACACTCTTCAATTCTTATCTTTCTCAAAGGAGATCGTTATCACGAATCGGTGTTAATTTACGATTCTACTTGATTATGAACAAACTAGAGAACTGGGAGAAAGATTTCTAATGACGAAACGGTTTTATCCGTCTTATTGTAAAAATATACTAAACGATTGCTTGTACTTTTCAAGAACAATTGACAAGGAGCGCTTGTTTTTCACGGACGTAGATAAGCGTTAATTAAATTTGAAAGAATGATGCTATAGTGCGATGCATAATGCTTCGATGATGATGTACGGTGGTAAAAATGTAAAAAGTTTTTCACAGAGAAATACAGGGTGAGTCATCTAACGTTGGCACCTGTTGTTGTTTTTAAAGATACGTCAAATGTCTGAAGGACAAAGTTGAATGGTAAAATGGGGCTCATCCGATACCAAAAAAATTTTTGTTTTTATGTAATTTTTTCCGTTATAAATCATTTTTCCTTATAAAAATGACAAGATTTATTTTATGTAGACTTTGTGCAGCTCCTATTGTAATATGTGCTCCACTAAAGATATCTATACTATCATTTCTTATAAAATTATTTGTATTATATCAATAATCGTAAAATAAAAAATCTAGAACTCATAATTTTGACCGGTGATGGTAGGTTTAGTGTTAATGTTTTCACACAGCAAACGCAATTTCCCTTGAAAAGGATCCATATCCGAATCGAAACGTTGAGAATAATTTAAAAATTTGCAAAATTGCTTGTTAGTCAAAATTAGATCGAACCTATGCACCGAAATCATTAAAAAGTTTAGTTAGTTTAGTGTTAATGTCGGGTTTAAATGGGTTAACGGAGTTGACGCGAAGGGTTGTTCGAAAACAAGTAATTATTTTCCTCGTAGGTCTAGCCGGACTCACGTGTTAGTTTCCAGTAATTAATACGCAAGAGGTGTATCGGGGAATCGGCCCAAGGTTAACGCACAGGGTGCTGGCATTGATGTTTTCTGTATACTGCCGTATTTAATATACATCAAGGGCGAAGCTTATTTTTGTCGTGTACGTAGAAGGCAGGCGTGCTCCTCTCACAACAGTCAGGCCGAGGCAGACGCGTAGTCGACGATACTGAGACAAAGATGTTTGATCCATTCGAACACCAGACCGTCCCCGACTACGCGAAATCAAGTTAATCTCCCTGCCGTCAAAGGAAAAGATATCACCCTAGACGCGAACCGACGCTTCATTGTCCCCAAGATGTAGGATAGAGTGAATACACTTTCAACTTTGAACTGGCAAGGCGCGAGGATTGGGTAAACAGGGTGGCAAACCGCCGCTCCATTGTTTGACTAAGTGAAAACGCCCTTGACAACTTATTTTGACGATAGGGATCCACCCTAAATAAGTTAGATTGCCGCGGATTTCTTCCTGTTCGAGAATCAAGCCAAAGCAGTTTCTATGGAAAACATTCTTAAAATTAAACATCTTAGAATAGGTCTGGGTAATTGGCGATATATAAATGATATTAAGAATTATTTTCGATAAATATTTCTTGGGAACAATTCGAATAATGCGCAACTCTGGTTCGAATTATCAGCGTGGAAATGTTATTCGACTGAAAAGAATTATTTTTCATAGATATTCTATTTTAGATATGTAGATAAATTTTAGATATCTATTTAAATGATGTTAAGAATTATTTTCGATAAATATTTCTTGGGAACAATTCGAATAATGCGCAACTCTGGTTCGAATTATCAGCGTGGAAATGTTATTCGACTGAAAAGACAATATCAACCGCGACGATAATACTCTTGACAATTCGCCAGTGATTCGGCCAATATTTCTTCAAGTAGTTTGTAATGCGTATGCCGATATCGCGTCGATTATTGTCAAACGATGAAAGACGTGCGATGGGCACTTGCAATCAACGAGAGTGTGCTCAATTGGTGCTACTCAATAAATCAAAGACTAGTTCGTCGGAGAGGGGGTGGGTTCTCTCCCGAAATTCTGCGGCTGAACGGTAAGGGTGACGTTTATTCCTGCAGTTCTCTAATAATTCCATTGATCAGGTTCAATTTCCTATTCCCCTTGTTTCCTGTTCGCGAGCACCGTGTCCGTCACGTCTATACGCATCCAATAATGTGGAAACAACGGAACTATAGAGATGAAACATTAATGTCGATGCAACGGGACGTTGCACCTTGACACGTTGCAACTTGAACGATGCACTTCGACACCGAGCGTCAGCCGCGATTCCTCGGGGAAATGCGTCTACTTTAATTGCACCGGACTGTAATTCGCGTGGTGCTCTATAAATTTCCAATGCTCTGCTATACTTGCTCTTTTAATCTTCGACGAACACTATTTTTGCGTCAATTCATATGACACCCAAACATCGAGCTTCTTTTTGAATCCAGCTTTATGCAGATAGTTTAAAACTATTTTGTGGTCGATCTTTAGCTCCTGGGCGATGCTACGACTGCTAAAATGCCGGTCTACTTCGATCATTTCCATGATTTTATCGACATTTTCGACGACGGGTCTACCTGTGCGAGGTGCATCTTTAACATCGAAAATACCGGAACAGAATCGACGAAACCAAAATTTAGGCACTGGATAAATTCTGGGTAGAAGGTCGCAGAAAAATATCGCGATTTTACTGTACTATTAAAAATAAAAAATTAAACGTAACTAAAAGTAAAAATCCACAGTCTAACAAAACAAGTTTTCTTGGTCGTCCGACAAAAATCGAATCGCGGGCTGCGCTACATATTTTCACGAATTCGATAAGTAGCACGCGCCATCAGCATTCGCCGAATTACTGAGACCGTTATCGGGTTTAATAGGGTTTGGTCGGCGAGTTTCATGCTAAGCCCGATATCGTGTTTACGGCTGCGTAATGGAGCGCGAACGATTGGCACAGTGGGAAAGAATGAGTGCGAGATCCTGTGTGTGCGCGCGGTCTGCTTCGATTGTCATCACTCAGCCTTTTCTTTTCCGTTTTGTTTCAGGGGACCATTCAGCGTTGTTCGGAAATGCATTCACCGGCAGACGGGCCAGACGTTCGCCGTAAAAATCGTCGACGTAGCAAAGTTTACCTCCAGTCCTGGTCTAAGTACAAATGGTAAGAGTCCGCGGGGAAACAACCATACAGGGGATGAGGATGCTCGCGCGTATCTACAGGGTGTTTCGTTTATCTTTCAACGGAAATATCTCGTAACGCACTGAAGTTACAAAAAAAATTTATTTACAATTCCATTTAAAAAACTTGCTTTGTTTTTGAAATCCGCCCTCTCCACCATCATAGTCCCGAAAAAAATGATACCACATGATTGTTCCCTTCATACCGAACAATTTCTAATTAAATAAATTTTTTTTGTAACTTCAGTGCGTCACGAGATATTTCCGTTTAAAGATAAACGAAATACCCTGTATATCCCCGCCCTCGCTGGTGTTCCGCCATTAATTTCCGGCGCGGCGGTGGTTGTTCGAAACATTACGTATTCACTGTACCCATTGCCAGACTGTCTTTCGCTGTCTTTTAGGGTCTACACGTAGTACAACGGCGATGCCACATGCTCGCGCGGTTCCGAGCCCGTGAATTCGCGAAGCTCATTGTGCAATTCAATAGGAATTGGTTTCGTTGTGGTGAACGCGCGCCGATTTTAATCTGGAACACCGGCTTTCAGAAAGAGCGGGAAATCCCGGTCCCGCAACCGGTGATAGATGAGATTTCGTTAGTGTCGTTCCGTGACGAAAGGCATCGGATCGCTGTTGATTCAAGAAAGAAATGCGATCCTCAGGAATCCTCTCTGGAACAATCAATGAGCTTTCTCTGCAAACGAGTATTTTAATTGAAAGTACATACATCGTTCTACTCGCAGTAATTTTCTTGCTGCGGAATCTTGAGGATTGCCTGGGTAATCATCGTTATCCCAGAAGACGTTGCCAGTTGTCGGCGATAAGTGTCCGAACTTCGTCCTTGATTTGAAATCTGGTAGCAATGTGGTCTTTAGGAATTTTTGCGGGAAAAATTAATGGGTTTTCTTTTTAACTGTGCAGCTTGTTTGAAAGCACATGTTTTGTACAACTCATAGTCACTTTTTTACTGCCAAATCTCACTGCTGAATCTCCTCTTCAAGGCCCTGCCTTGGACAGCTAGACATCATTAATTTTATCATTTTTTCTCTCGGTTGTTAATTAAGTTGAAAGAAGAACGAAAATGCTTGAACTTACTTTCTGCATTCCATATATTTTTTTACAATTGTGAACAAACTATTAAGGCTTTGTTTTCTCGCACTTGCAAGAAGTAGAATCAGTAGGTTATGGTCAGACACGTCAGAGAATTTTCAAACTCGATTTTCTCGAACGCAGGGCATCGAATAACAAAAATCCATTCCCTATTTTCGACTTATTTTCTCATGTGGAATCACCCCGTCCACTAAGGGTTATTCACAACCCCCACCTCGAAAAAAACAATTTTTTTTCTACCCTTAGTAAGTTGCTCACAATTTACAGAAATGCAACTTTTAGTATTTTTTCTACAATTCCGATCAATTGCAATTTTTGAAAAATTTCTTTCACATCCTGTGGTAAACCAATTACTCTAGCTTTCCAAAAAAGTTAAAATAGTATAGTACAATATTTAAAAAATTATCGTCTTTTTTAGAGCGTCCGAATATTAATCCGGTTCACTGTAAGAAGATAGATTTCCGTAGACGAGAATTACAGTGGAGGACAATGAATGATACCGCTACAGTTGTTTCAATTACGTTTTAAACGCAGAGGATTGATCGCTGATTATTCCATTGGAATTTAATAAATTTCGGAAACACTGTATTAAATTCGAATGATTAATGATTTTTCAATGAAACACGAATATCTCGTGTATTCTAATTATATCGCTTGCCTGTTGATTGATTGTTACTGCGGAGTCTTTCATAAACCGTTGCTGTTATATAAATACGCGACAATGTGCATACATCAGATATCTTCTCATTGATCGCAATAGTACCATACACGTAGTTTATAAATAGGAAAAGAAAAGTAAGAATATCTTTTTCCCTGCAAATACTATGCGCATGTTATAATCGTATGAATTAAAATCACGGGCGGTATAGTGTTCCCGATGTATAGTAATTACTGTGTACAGTTGTCCGCGACGAACGTTAATGGGAGAATCTGAATAATTCGCGCGTACCGCAAAAGGAGATCATTGTGAGGAAGCTCTGCGAGAGAGAGTACTCGTCGCGTATATTTTTACATGTCTAATAATAAATATTGTCCTTTTTGTACACCTATGTGTCTAAGAGACGAGTAGTTCTAATAATAAATAAAGAGGAGCTACATCGTTTTAAGGGTTAATAATATTATGAAAATGCGTCATAGTTACAGCGTAATTTGAAGACGACCCTACGTCATAGAACAAACAGAAAGCAAACTGCTCGCGAACGATTGCTCCAATTTACTTCGCACGACACGCACTTACGACAGTGTTTATTAGATGAAGTCTGAATCACCGACACCTACTTCTAATCGCTCGAAGCATCCAGACGCTGAACATTGAAATACAGTGAAGCCTAGATCTAAGAAAAACACTCGGGTCCGTGCTGTTTCTTAGATCCTGTGGATCCACTATTTCAGCGCCCGGATTTACTAGTCACTAAATTACAGACGCAATTCTTCTATTTTTCTTGAAAATGATCTAAAGTAAGATCGAAACATAGAAAAAAATGATTGTGGTAATTTGCAAATAGTGTTTTAAATAACAATTGATCCTTTTCTTTAAATTTACGCAAAACAAAACATAATAACGGTTGTTAAATTACAGTTAAATTACACAATGCGATTCTTCTATTTTTCTTGAAAATGATCTAAAGTAAGATCGAAACGTCGGAAAAAATTATTGTGATAATTTGCAAATAGTGTTTTAAATAACAATTGATCGAACCAGTGCGCTGAAATCATAATAATATTGTTAGCAACAATCTACGATCGACATAAGGAAACATTTATCATGATTTATGTAGCTGTAAAAATGATCCGCCGTCCGAGATTGAACAAATGGAATGCAAAGTTTGGAACAACGTTCGTCTAAACAATAGCGAGCAGAAACGAAAACGGGCGCGGAGATACGAAAATATTTACGTCCCGTAGCACACACACGCGCGCGCACACAATTGATACTATTCATATCATTGTTTAGGATCGCATTACAGTTCGTCATATGTAACGTCTAAAATCGTGCATCCCGCGGAGCGAAAATAAAATTTTATAACGCTTGCTGCAGATCTGAAGCGGGAGGCGACGATATGCCACATGTTGAAACACCCCCACATTGTAGAGTTGCTCGAAACTTACAGTTCAGAGGGTATGCTGTACATGGTGTTCGAATAGTAAGTATAGTAATTATTCTACTCTCGAAACTGTTCGAAGAACGCAGCGAGAAACGCAGTTCCAACGTTCTGATTAGTATAGTATTGAATTTATGTATTTTTAACGAAACTGACCTTGAATGACCTTGAATTCGTTTTGAAACGCACTATTTGATGGTGGATAAAAGAACGTATCATTCCATTTAAAAAAAGAAAGTTGACCTTCATCTCACCTTGGTGTGTCCACCGGGAAAAATAAAAGTTCCACCACATGATGTCCCCCTCGGTATTGAACAACTTTCATCTGAAACATTTTTGCGTGTGATCAATATTTTCGGAGATTTTCGACTGTAACGCTTTATAATTTTCATGTGTATGGAGGCCTGTGATGGAGGCGTGGGGATGCTCGCAGTCGGGGAATTGGGGGAAAATAATAAAATATTTCGAGATGAAATCCAAATATTTTTCGAATACAATAACTTATTTTTACAGTTCATTTATTTACAGTACACTTCGAAATAAATAGGGTTATTTAATATTTAAAATACTATTTTGCCCAGCTCTGGTTGATTACTACATATCAGATTTTATGCATTTATGGCGAAAATGAATAGGTGTAATTTAAAACAGTAAAAGCATTAAACGAATTTAATGTTATTTCATATAATTTCTTTTTTACTGCAGTTTTTGATGCAATTCAGGTAGAAAATGTTTATTTTGTATAAGTTAAAAGAGTTATGTTTAACGTCCCGGTTACAGATCGGACATTTCACGTGCTCCAACCTACCATTAAATTTGGATATACTACGAGCTATCGGTATTTCTTTTTTTGTAGTATCGAAACACTTGTGGAACTGCGTTTTAGCATACGCTTTATTAAAATACATGCATGACGTAGGCGCAACGAAGAAGGGCGAACTTGTTTTTCCGTAGTCTACTCGCAACTTCTTGTGCCTTGTAAATTGTATGTTAATGCCGCGCTTCTGTTTCAGTATGGATGGCTCCGATTTATGCTTCGAGGTTGTTCGGAGAGCAACTGCTGGATTCGTGTATAGTGAAACGGTTGCCAGGTAAGACAGTCCGCGCACTGTGCCCGTAAAATTATTCGGCGTTCTAGAAGTCCCGAAGAATTTGTTAGTTCACGCCCGCAATTGCTATTTATTTCAAACATTAACGATGAACAAATTATATACAAAACAAACCCAAAACGTACGACTCAGAGTTGGAGCACTTCTCTGTGCATGGTTGCCAGTCGCCAATTAAAATCGGTTTCGCAAACTCTGAATTATTTAAAAGACAATTTTTTATACCACATGCATTTTTTTGAGAAGTTACTACATGACGCGAGGAAGAAGTTTTGATAAAACTGTAATTGGTCGGGATTGCAGAAAAATACTGAAAGCTGTTTCTACAACTTTTTTATACGGAATTAGGGTAAACTTTACTTTACCGGACTCAAAATTTTTGCCTTTCTCCTTTTCACTAATTGTTCTAATTCGTTGAAAAAATCCAAGTTGAATGGTCGAATATTAAAAAAGTGATCGTCCTTTTAAGAGTGTCCTAATATTCCTGCAATTCGCTGTATACTGGTCCGTCGGAATACTAATTACTCACGCTCATAAAACGCTGTTATTTCAAGCAGGACGTACGCGGCGTTTTTCGCAGGACATATATTTTTTAAATGGCGATGTTCTTGACCGGGCTGTGTGTACATTGCGAAACACCCCGGCGCGATTCTCTGCTTGTTAGCGATGCTTCAGCGCACGGTCGCTTCCGAGGATCACGTTTTTGCGAGCGAGCGTCGTTCCCTCGCGGTGATTCCGACCTCTCCTGTTTACAAATCCGTCCTCGTTGAATAGTAGCAAATTAGCTGGTTGCGTGATGGACAGCGTAGACACACGTCAGGTCCAAAACTGTCCGCGGGAGCATGTTTGCAAGTTTAGATCCCTCTGCTCCCGGTTATTACTTCCAGCATCTGCTCCGAACAGTTACGGAGGAGACGGACTGGTTTATTCTTGCGATTTAAAGTCCGCGTACCCGGCGATTCATTTCACTGCCGGCGAATCACGCCGCTAGCCACGGGAATTGCAGTCGTGTGCTACCAAATGAACCGTTCAACGAGACATCATTGATTTCCATCTCTTTTAACCTGGGACCATAACTGTTATAACCAAAAAGAAAAAAAGTCATAGAATAACAAGTATTTGTATAATAGTATAATAATAACAGTTATATTATTCAATAATAGTTTTATTAATTCTATTAATAATTTTTATACACATAGATAATTTTTTAATATTATTAATTAGGTTAGAATTTATATTGATATTTTATTTATTTACAATTTTATTAACTGCAATTGAATTTTATACTGATTGAATTTGATTTATTAGTGATAGGGGCTTGTGAGAGTGTTATTGGAATTTCATTAATAATTAGAATAGTACATAATTATGGGTCTCGAAGGATAAAGATTTTAAATTTGAAATGGTAGCAGAAATTTTTACAAGAAAATACATTTTCATACTATTATTAAATAATATAACATCCTATTGGTTACAAATAAGATATATAAGTGACCGAACATATTTTTTCTCTTCGTGGTAACTGTTATCGTTGACAGAAATTTATTTCGATCACTCATTACAGTTATCAATGAGAGAAATCTATTTAAATTGCTCGTAATAGTTATCCATGGGAGAAGTTAATTCCGATCACTCATAACAGTTATCCATGGGAGAAATTTATTCCAATCACACACATAACAGTTAATCTATTCTATATTATAGGAATTTATTCCAATCATACACATAACAATTATTTAAATCGCTCATAACAGCTTATTACCGATTGTTCTTAACGGGGGATACTCAGCGTTACGACAGTTATAGAAGGGGTACACAGATGTCGAAACTTTGAGAAACACTGCTCTAGATCTAGCTCTAGCTCTAGCTTTAGCTCTAGGTTTAACTCTAGCTCTAGATCGTACGCTTTGGGTTTTTCGCGATCGTTCTGATCGCGACAGGCAGCCAGCGTTATCTTCCGATTTTGATCGCTTCCAGCGCGGAAAAATGTTGCGCGGGATCAATAATACAGCCTTGTACCAGTTTCGCTGCGTATCAGGTCCCAGCAGGCCTGAAGATATTCTCGCCGTTGCGGTGGTGGGTTCTGGATGAACAAGACGCGTGTTCGTCCCGAGAACTTTTCTATCCCGCATGGTGTCTGCCGGTATAACCATAGCTTTCGTTTTCCAGCCATTACATGCGACAGATCCTGGAGGCGATACGCTACTGCCACGAGAACGATATAATTCATCGTGATCTAAAGCCGCAATGCGCCCTCCTGGCGGGCAAGGAAAATTCCGCACCGGTGAAACTACGCGGCTTCAGCGTCGCCGTGCAACTCCAGTCCTGCCAGGCGAACGGCGTCGGTATGTTCACCACCTTTTTCTCTTTCTCTTTCTCTTCTCCTCTCTCTATCTCTATCTCTATCTCTCTTTCTCCTATTCATGTTCTCTGCGTGTACAATCGTCCCGCGGAAACCTACTCTTTGCTATATGCGCTCTCGAGGGAACACCACTAACGGCGTTAGCCCTCTTCAATGCCTTTTTCGTGACTTTTTCTTTCGATCGCGCGCGGCCCTTCACCCCAAAGTCTCCGCGAAATGTCTCGCGATAAATTCTTACTAATAGTCGGCCGTAACCTACTGATAAGGAAACTGATTTACTATACGACCTCGATTATCCGAACGTCTGCTGCTTGATGTCTCTAGTATCCCAACTTGCTTCCAACTCGATAGGGTAGTCTGTGTTTGATCTAAGCGATTCTTTTCTTTTCGCATCTGCATCACGTTCGACGGAAGTTGCAAGGCAAGGGGAATGTCTCGGAGAGGGGGGGAATAAAAATGAATGTATTTATTTTATTTATTTTATAAACTCGGAACACGTTTTCACAGATCCACAGGGTGGACCGCCGTGCGTGCACTTTTTCCACATTCATTGAAAACAGATAACATATCACATCTTTCTGTATTTGAAAACTTACTCGTTCTGAAAGATCAAATCGCGATACACTAAACTACGACTGAAGTACTGAGAAACTTTTGTCTAAAACATTTTTTAATTGCACTACTGGAGATGCCTAAAAAATGGTGACATAACTTGACGAACACACCTGTATATTTTCGAAATGGCGTCCATGATAATTCAATATCTACTTCACCAAATGGTTTCGGATTTTCTGTAGGTACATACACCTTCAGTGCATCCCTATAGCTCAAAGCAGAATTATTTCAACATCTTTCTAAGCCTCCGAATGTTACATTAAATAATCGATAATCAAACTTATTTAATACTCTAATTAAAGATTGACAGGATTCTCGCGAGAGCAGCAGAGATCGTAAAAGATTCAAGGAAATATTTCCAGCCGATAGACCTAGACGCTCGATATTGCGCGATAAGAATAATGTTCGAACGAAAGTGTTGGCTGGAATTTACAGTCGGAGCACACGGATTTTTGCAATACCGATTTTAAGCTGCTCGAATCCACCGTAGATTCGAACTGGCTCGAGCGCGAGCGGTTTGATTGCCCATCTCCAGGTAATGCACGAGAGCGATAAGGTAACATGCCTCTCTCATAATTTATTGCGACGAGCCGCACAACCCGAGAATACCAAAGTTATTTCACCATCTTGTCTTTGGCTGTTGTAAGCAGCCGATTCGAGAGTAACTTATCGCTTCCCGTGCATGAATCAATTACGCTTCCAGTCTAGTACGGGGTTAAGTGGTGGAATTAACATGGGGAAATATTTCCAATCAAGTGGAACGATAGCGCCAGTTGAAATGGGCACTGGCGAAGTTGATTATAGGAATAAAGTGGTACAGCAAAGTCGAAAATATTCGATCCCCGAAATTGAAAGTAGAAGATGGTTTCCGATATTGGACCACTCGAGCAAATACCTCCATCAGTCGAAAACGTTCATATTTTCGAGCAGAAAAAATTTAATCGCAATGACTGATACATAAATGTGAAAAAAACTGACCGAAACTCTCCCCTACGTTCGAAAGAGATTTCGATAAATAGTAAAGTATATTTTCGATAAATAAAAAAAATTCGAGAAATACTAAAGTAGAATACCGAATTCGCTGTAGGACATTGTTCGATTTTTTAAATTGCCTCGGAATCGATTGTCGATCAGTTCGATAGCTTTAAATCAGTTTAAAACGGTGGTTTTTTGGCCGAGGACAGTGACAAAGGGCCTGGTGATTAAACACGTTCGAAAAATAAATGGGCCACTGTAATAATTAAAACGGTTCCCATTTAGCTTTTTCAGAGCCAACCGAATCGATCGTCTCTTTATTTTTTATTTATTTCCGAAGAGTGCTAACACCGTTTAGATTTAGTAGTGCGAGATTACACCCGCCAGTTAAAAATATTTACAATTGCAGTTAGCATTGTTTTGTCGATACCAAGATACATCTACGCTTTACGTATCTGAATTTAACAAACATCTGGGAGGCAACATTCAATATGGTGGAGATTCTAGCGAATGGTACTTTGGGACATCGAATCAATGATTTTTGACAGAATGCCATAGAAATGATCTTCGAAATTAATTTACAATTATCTTGTTGAGCTACTTTGTTATTACAAATGCATTAAAGTGTGTTAAACGAGTATTATACTTCTTGCCACTTCTTTTCAAAATTGTCAGAGCGAATTTTAGACGTGACACGATTTACAAAAAAATAAATTCCATATTAGATCGACGCGAAAATAATGGTCCAGTATTTTGCAAATGATCGTTCGAATAAATTTTACAATACGCCTCAAAATAAATGTTCTAACGCTCGATAAGCGAAACGATTAAATAGAAAAATCGTGAAACGTGCAGTGTAAGTCCGCCATTATTTTCGCATCAGTCTACTATCTAGTACCTCACTGTGGCATCTGTTTTTATTATCATAGGAATTTTAAGTAGGTCGTTCAATCCACGTTAGTAGTTGCAGTCTTAAATAAAATACAAATCTGAAGCATAAGCGCATTGCAGTAAAACTGATCTTCATGGATCAGGCTAATGTTTGACATGCAGATCCTCTCCTCCATCCATTAACATTCTATTAAATATCCTTTAAACTAAAAAAATGATGAAATAAATATATTTCATCACCCAATCAAAATTCGAAGATTTTTTTTCAAGCCCCGTTTACATTAGGCTACTTTTGGATTTAATTTGATTAAAATTGATTTGGTTTAATTACTTGTACGTCACTTTTCATCCAAATTTTTATCCAATAAAATAGCTACTACAATGCAAAATGAATATTTGCTAATGTTGCTGGCACCTTTGTTTATGCTTAAAACTAAATTTACAATATAAATTAAATATTAAATATTAAAACTAAATATTTTTCGACATTGGAAGTACTATATACGCGAGTAATTAAAATTTAAAAGCTTTACATTGTGACATCGTCCGACGTTTTGTTGTTCGACCATGGCTGATGCAGTGCGTAGAAAGCTATTAAATTGTAAATTGGCTTGGCTATTTTTTCTTTCATAACTGCAACCGCTAAACCTTAAAAGTATAATTTTAAACTGAATCACTTCCACTAACCGTGAATTAATATTATACATTTATTGATTTGATCAATGGTCTAATGTAATTTTGAATTTTCAATGTTTACGTGATCAATAGATTGTTATGCAAGATAAAAATTTTGCAACAAACTGTGATAGATATTTATTTTCTTTTTCGACCCTTAAGTAGTATAAATTCTAAAGTATCATCCCAGAACCTTTCGAAAATTTTCTATTTCGTTTCAGATATTTTCAAGTGTATTATTCAGGACTAAATAATCCAAATAGTTGCAAAGAAGTTAAAAATATTGAAATTTGCCGTTTCCATACAATACAGTAGCGGAAGTTAATGCACAGAAATTTCGTAACAGTATTTTGAAATTCTTCTACTGTTTTAATTTACAGCTACTCATTTCGGGCATAAATGCATCAAATCCGCTGTGTCCAGTGGTCAAATACAGTAGAAGCTATCCGTTCAACCAAAGATAGACAAATGGGCTATTGCAGGTTGAACGATCAGAAGTCGTTTCAAACTGGTTAACACTGTGGTTATACGGATGACTTTGGTCAGTCAACTCAGTCGTTCGACCAAAAGTTGCCTATGGTAAACGGAGGGTGGGGGGTTTAAACGTTTAAATACGGTAAAGTCTCGATTATTCGAATGAGTCAGGGATACGTGTGTGTTCTGATAATAGAGCAGTTACTTACAATTACAAGGGAGGTTACCCAATCCCGATTTTAATGGGATTTTTGTATGATATAGAACTCGAAAAAATATTTGTGTTAACCTTTTGCACTCGGAGCTATTTGAACCCGAAAATTAATCCTCGCAAGGTAAGGTCTAATAACACATAAATATTCGTTTTTAATAAAGGGTATAGCCGGATAATCATGGGCCAGCGGCCCCCGCTCCGATATCCCTGATTCCTGTCTTAAAACATCGTTTTATGTCTAAAACAACATTGTGTAAAATTTCAAATGTCTACTCCCACATATATAGATAGGGGTGATATTGGGGTAAATTCCCCCGCACTTAAATGCAATTTGCTCTAGAACGAGAAAAGATATCGACATGGGATAAACGGCAAACAAAAGATATAGATACACTCTATATTTCAGATTTTTTTCAGAATTTTTTGCTAATTATTTATGGTTGAGAATAATTAATTAATTTTTTGGGAATTTTTTTAACTATCTTCCCCTGGAAAAAAAGAAAAAAACAAGAAAAGAAAGTTGAGTTGAGGAGGATTCGAACTCGAGCCCTCCGGAGCATCGAGCAGAACCTCTAACACCGTGACCATACAACATAAAATCCATTTCATTGAACATCTCCGAAACTACCAGGCCCAGACAAAAATTTCAAAATCCAATTTGTGCGTGATCGAATGACGGATCTTTTAGTGTAAACTCTGCAACACTCTGCCAACAATTTCGGCAGCGTTCGAACAATGCGCGACAGACAACCGGGACACACACGAGAGCGAACTTCGTTAGAATGTATGGGGAATGCATGATTTAGGAGAAAGATCTTAACGAATGTCACCGAGCGTCGCCGACCCCATTTTCGTAAGCAGTATTGTCGGCGGTCGCTCTAAAAGATTCAGTGACAAGGAGATGAGCTTACCTCGGGGGTTACGGCATTCCAGCCGCCGCCGGCGGGGTGACATATTTGTAGACAAAGCCGATTAACGTCTCGGAAAATGAAAAGCGCCACTTAATTTCATGAAGAGACGATTCTTCGAAGTCGGGCCGGGCCGGGGAAGACCTAACCCCTTCAGTTCATCGAGTGTCCCAAAGTGTCCCGTCGATATTGAGATAAGATCCGCATGAATCGAAAATTGAATGGTGCCTCGTTGCGACTACAGTACAAATCCTTCTTCATCTTTTTTTCTTCTTCTTCTTCTACTACTCCTTTTTTTTCTGTTCTTTCATATTCTTGTTCGTTATACGCTCTCTCCTCCATGTATACACGGGGACACAGACGCGTGTTCTTGAATGAACATTCGTCAAGGGTACCTTCAAAGACACTCAGTGTTTTTGTATCGTCTCTCCGCTGAATGCCCTATTCTTCATTACTGGCTTTTGGTCGATGATTGGCAGTCGTATTCAAAATTTCTCTCGATGTTCAGTGTGTGCAGAATGCAACGGCTTTTACGGTTCTCTTCCATCCGAAAGGACGGCATTGAAAAAAAAGATATGACTATATACATTCCTCCACGTTACTTTCTGAATGATCATATCTGCATTGTTGTTCGTTTCGTGTACAGTAAAGTCGCGATATTTTTCTGCGACCTTCTACCCAGAATTTATCCAGTGCCTACCCACTCCACTTCCGGCCAACGCCGCAGGGCGATGATTGATCTCGGCTCGGGTATGTCGGTGTGAACCGCTACCAATCGAATTACAAAACTTTTTTATTTTTCATTATTCTTTTATGGGACTTTCACCAACTTATTTCTGGCATTTTTCTGATTAAAATGACACCAAACACGACATAATTTCAACTGTATTTAGTGGTTTAATCGACGATGAAAGTTTTGGGCGCAAGGAAGGACAGCCCGACTGAAATAATATCAGGCACACGTACACCCCCAGAAATGTCGAAACTAGCTTCATTCCTGGTAGCTGTAAATGATGATTAGTTTGGAAGAATATTGGAGACAGTTTAGTCGTATCAGTAATATGATAAAAATGTCTAACTGGAGAGAAAAACAGTCAGGGACCATGTTGTTTGGATAATCGAGGTTCCACTGTATAAATGCTAGCCTCTCGATCGCGTCGAACGACTGCTCGCAAGTTAGAGTTAGGATATATCCGTAGATTTCCGTTCGGAGAAACAAGGACAAACTGCTCGTTCGCTTAGACAATAGTCATGGAAAGGAAATTTCGCGCAACGTTCGTCTGTATCGCCGTTAAGAGCCGTTGATAAAATGCACTGTGTTATTATCAATCGATCTCTCCTCGCGCAACTACCGTAAATGCTCCAGGTCTCCCATCGATGCCCCCTTGATCCATGCGAGATCAATAAATCATTCAGTCCAAGCAAGTCAAAAATAAAACTATTTCGACGCAGATGCTAGTCCTCGGTTAAAACCGATGGAAACACAGACACAGATGTAACGATATATCCTTCCTGCAAGATGCACGGTATTGATCCGGTTGTTTGTGAAAGAGTATTACACAGAATCTAAGCGAGTGCTCGGTATCTCGTCACAATCCACCGCGACCTCGTGCAAGAATTGCGCAAGAAACGGGGCTTTTAATTGAATAAGAGTACCCTTCACAGGGAACTGCAACGCTAAAGTGCTCAAATATTTATTTACTACTCTATTTACAACCATTTCTTGTTAGTGTCACTCATGCAACCAAGAGGAATTCCTATAATCATTCAATTTTAAACTTAATCTCAGAGGGATTTTCAAGTTTCCATTAATTCTAGAAGAATTATTATAAATATAATTGTTCAAACACTTTCATAATGTTATTTAAATTGCGAGACATCTGTGTGCATTCTGCAATTTTTATAAAACGATATATACACGTTTTATGCTCGTTAACAATTTTAATCGACCCAATACCACAATATTCTTATATTCTCGTAACGCTTTTACGGTTTTGTATTTCACCCATTCATTTTCGTAAATGCATAAAATCCAACGAGATTATAATGTAAATTGTTATTATGAAAATTGACGTCTCTTTTTTATTTGGAAATTACCGAAATGTTTAACAAAATTTCTTTTAATCACTGTGGACATTATTTCATATTTTCTTGATTGATTGTTTAGTTACAAATTCCAATTTTTTACAGTGTATACAAGGTGTCCTATATGGCAACTACCCGAAAACTTTACTTGAAATTTAAATATTGTGTCTTTTATATTGTGTGTGTATTCAAGAGGTAAACTTTACCGGACTCAAAATTTGTGCCGTTCTCCAATAAATTATTATGTATTTGGTATGTAATTCAGTAGATTTGTACCCACTTTCTTTGTTCTTTTACGTCGCTTCTCAACTGCTAGGTTATTAACAGACCTACAATTTATTTTTAAGGAAGGTTCCGAGCCACTTTGGGCACCACAGTTTTTTAAAATGGCACATGGAATATTTTCAGAGGTGCCTGGGGACCTCTAGTTAACGAGATATTATCCAAAGAAGAAAGAAAATTATTTCGATAATATCTCGTTAACTATTAGATTTAGGACATATGAAGGTCAACACTTTTATACTCAGAATTTGATACTCTATCGATCTATGGTACAAAAAATAGGACATTCTATTTAAAAAAATGAAGGTCAGCTTTGTTTTTAGTAAAATATTACAAATACAAAAAATGTAGATAAGCTATCATATTGCTAGTAAAATATACTACAACTTCCTCCTCTTCGGTTTTTTTCTAATGTTTACCGTTTACGAAAAAAACGCTGGTATAAATTATCGCGAACACCCTGTATACACGATTTCTGCAAAACATATTTATACAATCCATTAAGATGATTGTCTTTCCGAAAATTCCTCCAAACTTCCAAAAATTCGGATCGTGAAATAGCGATCGCTGTCACTAAAAATATAAATATTTTTAATTCCCGCACATTTCCGCATTTTGAAATTTACATGAAAAGAAAGTTCAAAGTCTATATTGTAAAATAAGCTTTTATAATGGAAATATAAATTTATTTAATATAAATCTATTTATATTAACGAAATTAATGAAGACAATAAAATGTATTTTCGCAGTTAGTTTACATTATAAAAGCTTACTTTACAATATAGAAAAGTAAGTAAAAAACGTATTTTAAGAATATCGATTGACATTAATTAGATATAAGAGCTTTTACGATCCTCCTTATAAAATGTAGGAAAATGTGAGTTCAAGATGCTTACACAGTTCTGTCGCAAATAAGAAATATATATAAAAAAAAACGTTTTAAAAACCACGCTTATATTAAAATGCACTAAAAAGGAGAAAATAATTTTTATAGATACATTAGTGACTAAATAAAAGCGTGGAGCGCTGAACTATATTGGCGCAATCTTCGTGGGCGCTCCAAGCTTTTATTTAGTCACTAATGTCTATAAAAATCATTTTCTCCTTTTTAGTGCATAAGCGTGGTTTTTAAAAGGTTTTTTTTTATGTTCTACTTTTTAGTCTTTACATATCTTGTAATCGATTTTAATTACTACTTCAACCAAGATCTTTTGTAAAATGGAAAATATTGTGTCATGATTAGACAATTTAGCCAAAATAAATAAATATCCTATTAAATTTGTAAGAAAGGAGACGCAAGACTTGTATGACATGATCTACTGAATTACTAGATCTATTATGCAAAAGAATGAGGGGATGACTCCGAGAGACGACGTCTCTTGATGAAGTCCGGAATGGGACTGAGCTCCTTCGGTGCGGAGTGGGTCAGTGGAGTGGGGATGAGTCGGAGTGGGAACGCGTGGTGAAGTAGGGAGCGCTGGCGCGCGGAGTGGGGATCGCTGAACGCGATGACTCACTACCGTGCGTCGTGCGGCGAGGTGTGACGGTTAATATCTAAATATTTTTTTCTCCCAAACGCACAGTTTAAAAAAAAAATTTTTTTTTAATATTGCATTGTCATCCGGTTCTGAGCTATGTTTAAAGTTTCAAGTCTCTAGCTCATCGGGAAGTGGTTTTAAATTCGATTACAAGATTTGACGCATACAAAACAAGCTAATATAAGCGTGGTAAAAAAAAATATTGTGAGTTTTACCGACAGAGAAACGTTAATATTCTTACTGTCTAGACACTACTTCGTATGACTAGCATCTATCTTTCCCGGAATTACGTTATGAGTTTTGTCCAGCTAATTAACATTGATCGCAACACAGTGCGTTCGAAGCTGCTCGATTAATAGAGGGGACGTTAGAGTTGTATTTGATGGATGTTGAGACACAGAGCGTAGAAAAGAAAGAGCACGTCGACAGTGTCGTGACACGCAAATAACTTGAAATTTGGTTTGAATGAATACAGAATGTTACACGACCGAGTATCGGCAGTGTCTGAGCCCAAAGGGGCAGCTCTACTTGAAGGCCGACAGTGAGGGTAAGCCTGATCTAACCTTTAATCATCGCTTCCGCAGGAGCCTTGTATCATCATGCCATATGTATCACTACACCCACAGACACACTCATATGTACCAACACTTATCTCGTCTACACCGATTGTATTATGCTACATCTTAACCCGATCCGTGTGCCCATCTCACGTTACTGTACTCTAGAAGCTGCCACTGCTTGCTTGCTTGCTTTAATCGCGTTCAGATTTCAACTGCGAGTCGCCAACAACTCGTTCCACATGCAAGCCGAAGAGAAAACTTCCCGTTACGGATATACAGTGGCGTGCACAAAGTATTCGTACACCTTTTAAAAATTAATAACCTTTTCAAAGAAAATAATCTTTTCTTGAAAGAAAGTTGTTGTATATAGTTTATCCTTATTTTTTCATAAGAAATCGTTTGGTACCCGGTTGTACGAGTTATTAGGCCCTGTATAATCACTTCGATGTCTCACGATAAACAGAGTCGAAAGAATGCTCCTCGACGAGATCGATCCTCGCTCGAACCATCCCCTAAATGACATATACACACCTCCATCGATGTTCCATGGTTTTTCTTCGGTATCCAATTAACTGTACAAAGTGTATTCTGAGTCTGACAGAAACGACAGAATTTTTGTGTGGGATTGTACGTGGAAGGAAATCTGTTTTTGGAAGTCGACAACATATCGATCGGAATTTTCATAACTTTTTTTCTGGTAAATCCGTGAATCCTATACTAGAAAGCTCAATTAGATTGAGACACGCGGCGTTTTTCCTTGCAACCACAGATATTTCGACCAAAAGAAAATTTTTTATGCATACCGAGTTTTCAAAAGGGATTTTCTACCCACTTCAAAGATTTACTATAGTTTTAGAACATGTTGCCTCACCTGTTTCCCTGAAACACGTAAGAAGGTCTACTATCTATTTCGATTCAGTGTTTTATTCTTGCAAACATACCTCTGTTAGTATCGTTAACCCTCGGTCTAATGCAATTAAATAAGAAGAATACTCGTCGTATTAAAAAAATAAAAACTTTCGCTCGAATAGGAAACGAAACGATGTAATTTATAAATCAGAAGAAAAGTTGGGTAAACTTTACTTTACCGGACTCAAAATTTTTTCCTTTCTCATATAAATTATTATGTATTTGGTATGTAAACCAGTAGGTTTGTACCCGGAGAACCTGTAGATCGAAGTGTCGATCCTGTAGGATCAATGGTTCAGAAGTTATGGTCGTTGAGCAATTTGCAGTGTTTTTGACAGGTAAGGGCGCCGCCATATTGTGATGGCCTGCTGCCGTCTAGCGGTTCTACTCGCGATCATCACTAGAACCCAATATGGCGGCGCGCTTACCTGTCAAAAACACTGCAAATTCCTCAACTTTAAGCGATCATAATTTCTAAACCATTGATCCTACAGGATCGAAACTTCGATCTGCAGGATTCCCGGGTACAAATCTACTGGATCACATACCAAATAGATAACAATTTATAGAAGAAAGGCAAAAATTTTGAGTCCGGTAAAGTAAAGAGCAGTCGAAAAGTTTATGTAACGTTTATATTATTTATGTTATTTTCGAGTGGCATAGATTTGTCGGATTAATGCCACCTGACCGAAGTTTGACGAACCATTAAGTTGCACAGATATGGATGCACAGTTGTGTCCACAAATGGCGTAGATGCACATGATCGGTGTTACTAATTGTTAGTTACTTCCGTTCCCAAAGAGAAAATTAGACGATTATAACAATTATTTACGGTTGAGTCGCACGACGAAGAGGACACTGAGGTATCCTCAAGACTTCATGCTGAGATACAGTGGCTCCAAAAAGTATTCGCACCGTGTATTTTCGATTTTCAAGTGTTTTATGGAAATTGTGTAAATCCTTGCATTGCAGAAACTTTTCAAGTAGCTATTCAGAACACTTTCGCACAGATTTAAATTAACATAGTTATTAATATTTGAACATAATCAATCATTCTGTAAGCTTGTTTACGATTATAAAACTTCATTGACGATTCATGACACAGTGCAAAAAGAATTACTCCCAGATTTGCACAGATTGAAGATTTATAACTAACGTTTCCCGATGAAAATGAATGGTATAAGAATGTAAAAATTTCTTAAAATACATATCCAATTATTAAAAAGTTTCGCGATCCACATATTTAGTATTAAAATAATAAAATTACATCATTTCAACATAGTTTACATGCAAAAATAATTCCCCAGCTTTTCAAGGGTTTCCGATAATCTGAGGAAAAAATGTTTCGAACAAATGTCGAACAGAGTATTTAAACATCTCTACAAACATATATAAAATTGCGAAAAAGAAATTTTTTTCGACAAAAAATAAGAATCATTCTGATTTTTTGACTGTTAAAATCGCACTTTTGATTTCATTATGTTATAACTGAATTGTGTTGCTGTTAAGACGAATTCAAGGACCTACTATGTATTATGACCTTGAGCACGTAAATAACGTTAAAATATTTTTTTCCCGATTTTCCGTGCCAAATACCCTACTGCGAGTCGAGAGCAGTTCGATAGGGCATCGTGATTCGATTCCGATCTCGAATCCATTCGTGCGAGTTAACTCGATCCTCCGTTGATAAGGACGCGAGAGCACAGGACTGTCTTTCTCTACGAATAACGGCGACGGCGATAAGGCTCTTATCGTTGACGAGACGGCGACACGGCCCGATATCACAGCTTCTCCTATTTGTCTGTGTTCTTTCGATAGGGCTGACGTCCGCGGGCTGCAATTTCCCTTTCGAGGACCTCACCGACGCCGAGGATTCGCTAGTGAGCGACACGGAAGACAATATCGGTACTCGTATGTCTGCCACACTTGCATAGCAACGAAAACCGGGGGTAGAGACGAGAGAAACCCGCGTCCGGAGAGAGACAGAGAAACCCTCTCTTTTTATTTTCAAATAGATCTGTAACTACATCCGCGTTCTGCCAATTTTTACTGCGAGAAAACAATCGCCGAACGGCACAGATATTTCCGACGAGCGTTTTCGCGTCTTTCGACCAGAGAGGGGCCGACGACATCTTATCGATACGTTCTATCCGGCCCGCTTTGTAATCGCACGAGGGAATCGATTCGACGATTCCAATGACAACGTCGTCCTACCCCCTGGTCGTTTTGGTCATGTCAGCTTCAGAAGAACGCGTAGTGTCTGCGTAGACACTCCACTAGAACTACGTGCCGGTAGTTTGTTCCTGTAAAATGTAAAGTCGTTGTGCAGGCCCGGGTAGTTGATGTGTGCTGGCTGTCCGGAGCAGTGTCGCCAGGTCGAGAAAGTCGAGGGGAATACAAGTACCCCCTCTCTGATGACCAGAGTAATATGTGACACGTTGCGCGACCAGTTTACGGTCTTAGTGGGGAACGCTGGAGTGTGCTCCAGTGATGCCAGAAAGAGGAACCACGGACTTAAAGGACTGTGCATAATTCTGCGGGGGTGTCTGGAAAGACGGAAGGGGTATCACCTTGTCGGCCATCTTGAGTGGCACACAATGTGGCGCGCTCTATAGGCGACTTTAAATACTAGTGTAGCGTCTGTAGCACGTGGTCTGTAGAAAACACGCGATCGCGGTACGGCCGATACCGTAAAATTGGTGAATCGTCGTGGCTTTGTGTTTTCTGCGCGTCGATACACATTAATTTATAAAAATACCAGTGTATATTGTGGAAGGATGCACAAATAGATCGTCAGCGAAGAGTTATCGACAAGAAGAATTGGAAAAAACAATGAAAATTACTTAAATGTTCCTGCAACGTTATATAGATGGCAACACTAATTGTGCCACACAACATGGCCGCAGTCGACCATCCCTCCCCGCTCTCGTGACGCCCCCTCTCACCCAGAAGTCTACTTTACGCTCAGTCCTTTAAGTCCGTGGGAGGAACCGAGGAACTTTCTCCTCCGGCGGCCTCCCACTCTGATGCACCGTCGTCACCACGCTGCTTCTACTGCGCACGCGTGTGACTCACACGGACAGACTAGAAAGCGTTCGTGTGTAGCGCGTGCGCAGGAGAAGCAGCGTGGCGACGACGGTGCGTCAGAGTGGGGGGCCCAGCCGGCCCAGCCGGCCCAGCCGCCGGAGGAGAAAGTTCCTCGGTTCCTCCTTCTGGCATCACTGGTGTGCTCATGGTAATGGAATGGGATAGTGGAAGGGGAAAAGGAGGGGACATGGCATCCGTTTGGGTGCCAACTGGCGACACTGTCCGGAGGACGATCACGCTCCTTCGGGCCAAGGCTCGATCCCTCACATGTTGGATGAACGTTGGATGAATCGAGAAGTTAATGACTCATTAACATTGCGTAGTTACATATGGCCGTATGAGGGATCGTATCATCAATGAGTGTAACAAAATAACATCAGATACACTACGCAATGTTAATGAGTCATTAACTTCTCGATTCAGAAAGTGTTCCGATGCAAATGGTTGCCACATTGAACCTTTTCTGTAAATAGACATTACAATTAAAATATCTGCTAAACTAATGATTTTTTTACACAAATAGATTAATACCTTTTGTAAAGAATATGAAGGAGCATCAGCTGATGTAATAAAAAATATATGATTCCATTTAAAAAAACATTGATCACCTTCATATGTCCTTTACGCGTCCACCTACCAAAAAGAATGTACCACCAGAATGTGCCCCTCTCAAAACTATTCAACTTCATCCGAAACATTGTTTGCTATGCGTAATAATAATGACGTAAATCTAGATGGCAAAATGTGGCGATCCACCCTGTATATTATTATAATAATATTATTCTTGTGACAGATAGAATAAGACAATAAAAAAATTGTTGATCTTTTGACCTTGAAATTAATTGTGCGGTAGCTATTTTACATTAATTTCCACCGAACCGGGCAAACATGGGAAATAAATACGAGATTACGAATGAAATAAAATGGATGAATATATGTTTTTGTTTAAACTGTTTCATCGGCAAGTTTTACATATGCCGAATGATCGATTCAGGGTTAAAATTGTTTCACGTCGACGCATTGTGAGAGAACCGTGTTTTCCCAGGGTTGCAATTCCGCAGAAATTGCATAGGTGTGACGTCTTTTCTCTGGCCTGCAGTGTTGAAAATGCCATGAGGGACCCGCCGATGGGATTCTGTGGAGGGTGAATCTGCAGTTTCCATCTGTCAACGTTAACACGTGTTGCTGCCTCGTGACTTCCTGACCCAGTCTCACTGAAACTCGGAACCCTACACCGTCTTCCTAACTAGGCCATTGACCAATGTGCCCCTTGCCGATTGGATGCTTACCTTGGCTCCTTCATCGGCATGTTATGGCGCCTCAACACTGCGGGCCTAAAGAAAATCCTCTCGGATCTGACAACTTTTAGAACCTTAACCCAGTTTGAGAAAACGATGCATTTTCGACGCGTCTCGAGGATAGATGAGAACAGAGCGCATTGCTATAAACATTTCATTTCTGTTTTTATAAACAATTCCACTTTATCTTATTTATCTTAAAATGAAACAGAAGCAAGAAATAACATCCAATTTGTCATTCAGAATAGCAATACTATTTTTATTTATGACTAGTGAAAAATATAAAAAATCTAAGAATATTGTTGTCGTTTCCAAAAAGACTATCAAGGGATAAAATAAATTTTCGCTTAACTACTGCTTCCCACAATCGATGGAGATTGTTTTTATTGCGCAGTCCATTTCCGAAATAATGCGAATAAAGCGAACCAGTGAAACAGATTAAAGTAATCAAATTCGGAAACATTTTTAACATTCGGCACTTTAATACCGAAAATTTTCTAAAATTCAAAAATTCAGTAGTTGAAAGAAAAGGTTGGAAATTCATTTGCCTCCATTTTCTTTTATTCCGAAATAAATAATATTTCTTCCTTTAGTAATTTTAAGTAAATTCTTCCTGTATATTATTTATCACCCGTAGTCCAATTATTAATATAATCGATAAATAAAATTAGGGTGGTCTGATAAAGTGGGGGGTTAAACGTTCATCCAGTATGTTATGGAGGACTGACCTTGGCACGGAGGATTGTTTACATCTCTCGACATCCAGCACACACACGTTGTGTCGAGTTTATCATTGAAGAATGAGACAGCGAGGCCCGAATTTTCTGTTTTTGGTTTGCCGTTCACCCCCCCCTCCCCCCAGATTCGTCGAATTTTTGTTGGTCGTTCGTTTTGTAGCGTGCGAATGAGACAACGTCTGCTTCATCGCCCGTAGGAATCCAACGATTGAAGGGTTCATTACGGCTTGTTTTATTCCTGGTCCGGTGTGTACAGGACTGCGCATAAAACCTGTTACAGGTCAAAGGATTCGTACAATTTCCATGATCACGCTGTGACTCGTTCAATTATCACGACGAAGACCATTCCCGCCATTCTGTTCGCTTATTGTGTTAGTAAATGTACAGAAAAATGATTCCCGCATTTCTTTGACACTGTTACATCCTTTATGCCGTGTTTCCATGAATCGTATTCTCGTTCCGCAGTTTTCAAGAATGCTCTCGTAACTTTGAATATCTTTCTTCACGTTCAGTACTCTACCTAGGCTACCGGGTGAGTCGGTAAGAATGACAACTCGACATAACTCGTTATCGATTTTGTCAAGAAATGTTTGAAACGAACTTTTCATTTGTGTCTATACCTGTCGCACGAACACACTTTGATGTTTTAAGAACTGACCCATTTAAGAACCATTTTGTAAGTATCCTAAAAAATATAAACTATTCGAAAACCGAAATGTATTATCGAACGTCCTTTGATAAAGTCAACAGGTACCGAATTATTCCGAGAGGCGATTCTTACCGATACACCCTGTATACAGGGTGTAGAAATGTTAGATCGAAGGGGGTGATTCCCGAGGTGATTTGAAGTAACTTTCTCCTTTGTGAAAATCTTCTCCGCAGCTCTGTTAAGGAGTTAGTAACGAAAAACACGGGTCAATCAAAGCACTCGCGCAATTGTCCGAGCCGGAATCTGTTTTCTGCTAGCCGCACTCTGATCGATCCGCGTTTTTCATCGATAACTCCTTAACACTTTACCCACCGGAAGCCTATTAATAGGATTTTAAATGAAATTATTACTTTACCGGACTCAAAAGTGCCTTTCTCCTATAAATTATAATGTATTTGGTATGTAATCCAGTAGATTTGTACCCGGGGACCCTGCAGATCGAAGTTTCGATCCTGTAGGATCAATGGTTCAGGAGTTATGGTTGCTTCAGTTCACCTTCGTGTGTAAGCTAAATCCAATTTTCTCGCATCAGGGAACAAAATAATATAATTATTTACAGTAATCAATCTGCAATCGTTTAGCGGTTATTGAAACACGGGCTTGTAACAGGTAACATGATTCAGCCTGTACGATACTTTCCCGAAGCGTAATGCTTCTCTCGGCATCTTCGTTTCGATTAAATTTCAGTTATTGATTCTGTGAATTGTATAAAAATTGTAGAAGAAACTGTTTGTGTACAAAATTCCCACAGATTAATTTGTACTTGAAAATGTATACGTGCATACAGGAGATCAATATATTAGCGTAATTCTCTGTTACCTACCTACTGTGCGTAACAAACCCTTCAAGGTCCCCGTTCTTTTTTTCTCTGTTTGCGTTGAAAACGTGCCCGAATGTTGGGCTTGTTTGTGTCGTCATTGTTCGTAGCGGTAGACTAGCCTGTCTCTGTATGTCTGTGTCTCTGTGTCTCTTTGTGTTTGTCTGTCGTTTATTATCTGCGACGGTTTGTCATACAGTACACCAAAGAGTTCCAACTTGTTCCCCTCCGAGAACCGCAACGCCCCTACCATTAGTCAAACCTCTCCCCACTACTACGCACAGCCGTAGAGTGGGGCGGCATAGCGACAGGGGAATAGGGACGAAGTGCTACGACAAACATGAAGTCTAAGAGTGGGGGAAGTACCTGAGCGGGGAAGGAGCCGTGTGCGGCTCGCGAGCTACATGTTGGAACTCCCCGCAGTACACCATCAATATCAACAACAAAATTCGATGAAATACATCGCACACAGTCAACATACATGGACTATATGGATACATATACATACAGACAAACGCGCGGCGGGTTAATACAATTCACTGGAAAAAGTAAATCGAACCGTGACCATAATTGTTTGTATAAATTCAACGAGTTGGCCAAAAATATTCAATTCGTGACTTCTTACAAGAATCAATAAATCGATGCTTCGCATCGTTTTATAGGTATTCGTGATTAACAATTCCGCTCGCTAAATAATGTTTAACGAAGACAGTTAACGAACAATCCCACGCGTAATTGAAAGCTTTGAGGTATTGGTACAATTGATACAGTCTAATTAAATGATTTAATGTATATAATGAAATAATACTTTTCCAGCATATCAATAATTATTATGAAACTCTTTGTAAGGAATCCAAATTTAATTCTTTGTCCTATATTTACGATGTCAAATCAAAAGTAACGACAAGATAAACATTATCTCAACGCGCGTCCGAGAATACTACTTTTTTTCAGCTAATCAGTAATTAGTACGATAAAAATTTAATCAAAAGTAACAATATAAAAATTATTTTATCGTGGTGAGTACTTTTAATGAGATATTTTATTAAGATATCGGAAGGTCGACGAATGACCCAGACGAGCGACACGAAGTAATTAATCATTTTATCAACTTCTTCAAATGATTACACGACTCACCACGCGACACTGTTCTGTAATCTGTGTTATTCTATGCATGCACACATGTTACACCCTGCACTGTGATTTCATTTTTTCAACGATTAAACCGACCTTCTACCATGGCGTTTGAATTTTTATCTATGGAAATCGAGTTCCAAACTTTCAGTCTCGTTTTTTTGCACAATGTCGCAAACATTTTTCTACGTATGTATTTCGAATGGTTCGCATAAAGCTTGAAATGCATATTTTTAAAACGTTTCTCTTTGTTTTTCCGCCACGTACGCACAGGGTGTCCCAAAAATGTTGTACTCGAAAGGGACCATCCCTGAGGTCGTTTGAAGAAATCTTTTCCCTTGCAAAAATGTTCTCGCACGAATTGGTCCGGCTTTTTCCTTAAAAACTCCTCAACAACGCCTCGGAAAACAATTTCGCAAAGGAAAAAGTTACTTCAAATTACCTAAGGAATGAGTGCCTCCAAGAGTACGACATTTCTGGGACACCCTGTATATTTCATACTGAATGCGTATGAAGTACGCAATTATTTCGATTCTATGTTTCCGCACCAAACAATTCGGACAGAACACAGACACAAAATTTGGTTCTTCAACCCCTTGCCGTACTTTGACGAGCCAGACTCGTGATGAAGGTTTTTAACAAAGTCTAACAAATATCAATGTTACGCGTTTCATTTTAGATGAAATAAAATTATAATCAATATTTAAGCATTCAAATAAATGTAGCCATACAAAAAGTATACATTTACTTTTCCCTTCTACGACATTTTTATGCCTAAAGACTGCTCTTTACTTTACCGGACTCAAAATTTCTGCCTTTCTCCTATAAATTATTATGTATTTGGTATAAATAGCGGTTCTGCTCGGTAAGCGGCGCGCGATCGTCACTACAAACCAATATGGCGGCACTCTTACTTGTCAAACACACTGAATAATTCTCAACTTTAAGCAAGCATAACTCCTGAACCATTGATCTTACAGGATCGAAACTTCGATCTGCAGGGTCCAAATCTACTGGATTACATACCAAATACATAATAATTTATAGGAGAAAGGCACAAATTCTGAGTCCGGTACCCTAAAGACGTTCCAATCACTGTAACTGTAACAGAAAAGATACGGCCAAGGGGTTAATTGGAAATGAAACCCATTCTTCGCTTGAAACCATACAAAAATCGTAACATCGGAAACATAATCACATGCAGCGGACAATTTGCTGCATCGAGATAACTTCCCAGTTGTAAAAGAGTACTTAATCATTCGTATCCAGCGTGAATGTGTTCATGTTTCCCCACAACAATTCGCGCGCACTTTGTGTAGAGCAATTAATCAGAAATGGTGCTTGTATTTATAATTTCCGCTTCGTCGATAGCGGGCGTATTCAAGATAAAAGTTACACAACTGCTCGAGACATATACGCGTGCAGTTTTCGGAGTGATTTAGCCGCCGGGGATTAAGTTTATCAACATAATTTAAAATGCTTTCACGTTTTGAACGCGAGATAACGCAGGCTCACGAGTTTTAACATAGTTATCGGACACAAAATAGGCTTGGGGAAAACCTAGTTACGCTATCGGTGATCTCGAGCGAGCACAATTTAATTAATTCCGCAGATTTCGGCGTCGAGTTCATATTGTGAACAGGGGTCGTCGTTGTGAAATGAAACTTCGTATTGTCCTAATGCGATAAGAACGTGGCTAGGGAAAAAATTGGCTATCTTAACCGGGCAAGTAAAAAAATGACTGATCAACTTTTATCTTGAATCTTCCACTTGCCGAACGAATAATTAGTGTTCCGTTTCTGGCTAGTCACTCTGCACGCTCTACTAGCCGTTTAATATTATGTACCGGCTGTGTTCAGAGTCGCCAGATGAGGGGAGGGAGCACGAATCGAGGGGAAAGGTTACCCTCTCTCTACCAGTATCGGTCACGTGTAAGGTGTTTTCAAAACCAGGACTAATACCAAGTACAGTAGGACCTCGATTAACCGACTTGGTCGGGAGACAAACAGCCCGGATAAATAAAGGCCCGATGGATAATAATCGAGACCCGAGGGACATAATTAAAATGTACATTACATTCCAAAATAAATTTTTTATTTCTGAAAATTTATCTCCCTTCATAATATAATCATGTTTAAACGCATATTTGTTTATAATTGAGATCCGGTTAATCGAGGTCCTATTATTCTTAAATATTTACTAATTCAATAAATAAAGTGCTTAAAATTCTGATTTCCACGATTCGGGTTGTCGATCGGACTTGTGAACGATTCGATTCTTTTCGAAACTTGTAAGTACTTATTCCGCGGTTCGAGATCAGTTTGTATAAAATGAATACTTTTCAAATATAATCATTGAAACATTATTGCTTTTAACTAGTAATCGAAATCCATGAAATGAAACTTGGTTATTGAAATCGATTCGGATTCGTGAGTATACATATATTGAACTTGATCCCAGTCATGTGACCGAGTCGCGATGGTGAATGGCGTCGTAGAAGGGGAAAGTAGAGTGGGGACACGAATCTGATAATCTGGCGACTCTGTTTGGTATACAACGCGGCGACGATGTTTACCAACATTTACTGTGGGAATGTTGTTCCGCGCTGCGTTGCCGTTTCTGCTTCTAGCCTTGACAAGACGCATCCCCCTTTTTTCATAAGTGTTTATATCTACGTGTATTTCTGTAAATTCTTGTGCAGCTTCGTGGTACCCGTTTCTCTGCAAACTCTTAGCCAGCCCTTCACACGTGTCTACCATATCTATTCTTATTTATATATTCGATTAGTGCGCAATAATTCACGAAACACGTATTATATATATACATATACTATATCTAATGCTCGTACTATGTTCTAGATGCGCTAATGCGATCTCTTTTCACTGAATGTACCATCCGTCTCGCATTTACATACCATTACATCCGATCGTTCGCATCACACATACTCAGCTCGGTCCAGTCGATCCGCTGTATACACGAGAAAACAGGCTAAGATTCTATACAGAGTGTCTCAAAAGTAAAACGGCAAACAGGAGCGCCGATTCTCGACGTAGATGCAAATCGAAAAGTCCTTTGTTGTTTTACGAGTTGGGGTTTTCTTTTTGAGTGTATCGATGTTTGATCATTACTGTTCGGTCAAAAAGCGTAGAGTCCTTTTCGGATTCTTTGCGAGAGCCCTAGCTGTGGCTCGTTGTACTGCGTTTTTACAAAAGTCAGAAGTTAATGGGATGACCTAGGGCCTTTTTCTTAGACCCTCTGCTGCAAAAGCCTTACTTAGGGCAGGCCTGGTCAACTTCATCCCCTCTGTCGCCTACTCCTAAGAGCATTTCTTGGACTCTTCTCTCCGGAAGCCCTAATCAGAGAGCTAACTTTCTGGGAAGAGGCCTCAAAAATGGCAAAGGACTTTCGAAACTGTGTGTTGCATCCGGCCGCAATGTTGTTGAAGGTATCCTATTTTTGGGACGGCCTGTATGGAACTTGGTGCTCGCGATTCTCCGGGCAAGGAGGTTCAATTAGCCGATAAATAGGAGAATTCGCCGAGAGGCGGTGCCTCGCGGTTCTTGTGTGTTTCCGGTCACTGATACGCGAGGCGAGTAGTTTCACCGTTGCGAACTCTCCGCGCGAGAACTGACAAACTCCCGGGGACCGCCGGGGCAGTACCCCGGGAAGTTTCTTTGAACGTAACGATCGACTGTGAACTCACGAAGCAATCACTGACGCCTCGCTTCAAGTCTGCTCGGCGATTGTGTTACGCGCGGCTGATGATGTTCTTGGTCGTCTAGGTCGTGTTGGATGCCCGCACTTCATGGCGCCGGAAGTGATTCAGCGCAAACAGTACGGGAAACCTGGTGACGTCTGGTCGGCCGGCGTGCTGCTTCATGTACTGCTAACTGGTACACTACCGTTCGTCGGATCACAGGACAGACTGCGAGAAGCGATCTGCGCGGGACGAGTGCAGGTAGGATGCTCAACTTCAGTCACCTTCGACTGCTCGTTTCTACCGTTTAGATCAGGCCTGGGCGACGCTGGCTCAAAAAACACATGTTGCTGTTGCTACTCTGTCGGAGTGGACGTAGTGGGGTTAGGTTAGGATTATGTAGGGTTATGTTAAGGTTAGGTTAGGGTTAGGACTATCTTACCGACCGGTGTCGGAGCCCTCTTGCCCTGGCCGGGGCGGGGACCTTCTGGTCACCCGCTCCGAGCGGGGCACAAGAGTACCGAGAGCTGTGGGTGGACCGAGCTGGGGCTCGGGAAGCAATTCGATGGCTTCAGGGATGGGTAGAGTAGGCAGTGGGGAAGGTTTACCTCCCCCGGGGATCGCATGATAACTGGGATGTGTCCTGTTGAGTTCTCGCGAGATCCAGGCACCTCCCATTTAGCTTAGGAGGGCGTGTGTTTTTAGTGCGGTAAACCTGAGGGAGTCCCACATAACCCCGGCTTCTCCCCAGGGGGCCGGGGTATGCGTAACGCATTTTCACACAAAAAAAAGGACTGTCTTACCGAGCAAGAGAAGGAGAGCTTACCAAGCAAGAGAAGGAGAGAAGTAGCAACATGTGTTTTTCGAGTCAGCGTCGCCCAGGCCTGGTTTAGATGGCTGTGAAACAGTTGACGAAGGAGCAGAGACATCTCCTAGCATGCTTGCTATATAGTAGGCTGTTGCGTATGAAATGTCCGATTTTACAAACGGAGATTTCTTCTCATCCAATCTTTTGGACTTCAATCTTCAGTTTTAATTTAGTTGGTTACTTAAAACTTGAACAAACTTGATGAAAGCTCTACGTTTGAAAGCTTGAGTTTCGATCGATGGCTTCTTGTGCACTTTGTGATTATGACCTTAATTTTGCGGCAGCTTTCTTACTTCTTTACACCCTGCACACGACAGAAATGTCTTGGACGTATGAGAATAAAATAATTTGAAATGCATAACGCACAATGGCGAAAAGAACGGAGGATTTCATAGAAATGTAATTACGAGGAGAGACGCGCTTGAAAGGAGGTTGAAGTTTGTATAAGGCATCGGCATTGTTTAAGAAGCAACCATCCGAATTATAGAACAGCGAAGTCCTTCGATAAAACGTATTATTCCAAGTTTCACTTTTCAAAGACAACGCCGAGCTTCTTTCCCGTTTATTCGGCTGCGAAGAAGGTTTCCTTCGGCCGTGATAAGTAACTTCAAAGAATGGCATTCTTCGAACGCCCGTTTCAAGAATATCTTGGATTTTTTGTCCAGGGAGATGTTTAGGGTTTGATTTAATTAAACGGCTTTCTCACCGGGCCGATGGGGGGACGGGTTCTCCCGTTGATCTTTTTCTTTGTTCTTCCCGATGGGTAACAAGAGATTCCTGAAATTTTCAGATGAAGGCGGCGGCGTGGGATTCCATTAGCGAGCCCGCGAAGGACCTCATACAAAGAATGCTCACGACGGACGTAAATCACAGGATTACCATTCAGGAAGTTCTCAACCACAAATGGCTTAGAGTAAGTTACCTTCTACGAAATGCTTGACGTAGGGGATGAACCTATTTTACCCTATATTTATATACCATTCCGCGTACCCATCCGCGTTGAACCCTGCGTACAATGTCCAATAATTCTCGTTCAAGTTGCCGTTCACGAAATGCACACACGATCCCAGGACAATGGGCTTTACCTATTTTTCCTCTCCGCTTTAAATCAGCGAATCCCGAAGTAACAAGGCAACTGTACCAATTACTGCGATATTTTATGCTTCGATTTATTTTATTTTAATATTATTATTATTTAATATTATTTAATATTATAATATTCCTAATTCATCGTGAAATATCATCCTAATTCATCGAGGACTCATTTGAGTTTTTTTTTTGAACGATTAGAGCATCGTGTGGCGATGCTCGCGTTTCGAAATGAAGCAACGGGACATTTAAATCTCGAACGGTAATTGAACGCGCAACTGGTACGCCGCGGTCGGCATCGGCGACTTACGTCCAGGGCGTTCGCGTTAACGACTTCTATTTTGCAGATGCTACAAGCGTATCTGGTTCTTTTTATATCGTATCAGCCTTTCGATAAACGGCCTCATTTTCTGTTATTATATCCGGCGAATGTGCGTGCGCATGTGCGGACCGTATGGTGCAATAAAGTGAGAATGCACACCTATGTGATACACGACGGTTAGCCAGTGACCTAAGGTAGTGGAGCTTGGAATCACCCCATATATCGATGCAATACACGTGCAACTGGGCTATCGATCGCTATAGCAGGGGCAAAGTTCCATCGGTTAATGAAAATAACTGTAACGGCGTGTATTTTTCCCTGTACTAGTTACAGTTTTTTGAACGCGACTGCACATCCGCTGAACCCCTAAGGACTCCATAGATGCCTGCATAATGGTCATTCCCGCGACATTAAAAAGAAGTTGTCTGTCGCAGCTGCGAGAGGGCACCGTATGAATTCTTTATGCCTCTGTCTCGCGAGAAATATCGTCCGCCCGCTCGATAAAATCTTTTCATGGGCCTTAATGTTCCCCAGTCAATCACCGATGAATACTTCAGCCGGAAAAATACTACCGCCCCGGCGAAAGACGCGTTGTCTATCTCGTTAACGGACCCTCCAATTTCCTATCGCTAACTTCGAACAAACCGGTCGAAAACGATCTCGCAGAGCTGCGTTAAACTATTGTAATATCGTTTTGCAATCTTTATTAATTCGCTAAATCAATTCTCGAACCTGGTGTCTATTATACAAATCTTGAGGAACGTTTCAATATTGTTTTAAAGCCGTTTTTCTCAAAATGAGATTGTAAAGTTGGGACCACTATTTTGCAATTTTTTAAAATAAAAAATTCAAGCTAAATTCAAATTTAGAACGTGGTCTCTATTATATGCATCTTGAGGAATATTTCAATATTTTTTTGAAAATAGTAAAGGTAATAAATCAGTTTTCTCAAAATTCCAAATGCAAAGCTGCAACACACCCCGGTCCTTGTTGCAAAACGATTTCATCCATTGTCTCTTAAGCCCTTAAAAAATTGATGCCAACGGACTCGTTTGAGATTGCAAGATTTTCGAAAGAGAATACGTAATTAGAAATATGTAACTGAGAATGAGATTTTTAAAGGGGTGCAGTCTGCATCTTTCTTGAAGATAGAGGATCTTGCTTCTCTTCAAAGAGTCCGTCGGCTCGAGGATTAAATACGAAACACTGGAAATATTCTCTTCGAGTTTCTCCTCGAGAATTCACTGTCCCCCAAGGGGTTCAGCATCATTTTTGAATTGTGTTGCGAGAACCCGAAAATTTTGGGTCGGGATGGGACGGATTTAACCCTTTGCACTCGAGGCTATAGTTACTCGAAAATTAAACATTTCTTCCTAGCCACAATAATTCTATATAATTTTTTTTCGTTTTATGAATTGATATAATACCTCATACAATATCTGAACGTTTAGTAATTGATTAGACACCAAACCCTTGCCCTACAATATCGTGCCTGCCTCGTGATGAAAATTCTAACCAGAGTCTAATAAATTTTACTATTTAAAAATCAAATTCCACTTTGGTTTTGTGAATGTATACATACGACAGATATAAATGTTCTCCTTCCTTAGGAAATCGCGAACCAAAAAGAAAAATCTGATCACTGGAACCGTAAAATAAATCGTAGGGCAGGTGCTTAATAATTTAAATAGTATTTTGAATAAGGGTTAATTGAATTGTGTTGCGAGGAAAAATTGCGAAAGAGATTTCTTCCGCAGGCTAACTGGCCGAGGAAAGTAATTGTGGGTCAGAAGGCGAAAGATCGTAGGCAGCTCGTATCATCGAGCGGGGCGAAGTTGTACACTTGGTAAATGAACTCTGTTGCACTTGCAGGATCGTGACAAGGGCGTGGCCCGAATACATTTAGCCGAAACTATAGAAGAGCTTAAGAAATTCAATGCGAGGCGAAAGCTGAAGGAGTCTGTGAAGGCGGCAGTGTCGTCGTCGAAGTGGCACGCCGGCTACTCGGAGGTTAATGGCGATAGTTTTTTCGATATAGGGGATGATAAATACACGACCACAGGTATGGACGATCGACTGGAACGCATTCCTTCGAGGAATTTGTCGGGCCGGTGTCGCGTTAAATCCGCGAAAAACGACTGGAGAGGCGGCGGACGCTTGCGCGTCGTTACGTGGGTTTCAACAAACTAATTTTAAATGATCTTAAAGACACTTTATACATAGCGCTTTAACCTTTGCAAAGTGCTACGAAAGTATTGATTTTTTCAGATAGTTTCAGATTCGCTGTCTGTAAGTCCTTTTTCCTGTCCGTCGTTTTACTCGTTTAAAAATATTCACCCTGCCGTGGGGAAATGCTTTTTTTATCCGTTAACAAACTATCCCGGCAAACAACCAATTCTTTCGAAGTTCACTCTAATCGCTATGAATCGTTGTCAATCACGGTGTACCGTCATGTCACACGAATGGAATTTCTATTTTAGGTCCTGTAGCCGAAATTTTAGACTCTCTAGATGATATTGAGCTGCTCCAAGAGGGTGGAAGACTGACACGCTATGATATGCTGGATGCGATCCATGATCGTCGTCTTCGAGCGTCTTTAGAGGTACGAGTACATATCCGCAGGTGTCACCGTTTCATTTACGTATTATTATTTTCCCATTGTTTAACATAGACTTTTGCCATACCGTGCACGAAGTACAGTTTTCAATCGTGTGATTTCAACCCCGAGGCACATGCTGATCTTCTTTCTTATTGGAGATCGGATCTGTCACTTTTCCTAACTGGCTCATTTGTCCCATCGGACAGCAAAAATTACTAAATTAACCATGCAAAATTGATGTTACTGGAATAGGGGTAGTTCTGATCGTACGTCGGTATCGTACCGACATTGCAGCATCAATGAACTTCTGACTTTACAGTTAACATCATACAACAAATGTATTCGATTTACATATATTTCTGTACATTCTACGGGACGACTGTTCGTTGATTTTTGTCTGAATATTGCTCGATTGATTCAATTTTCAACGTTGCTCAGCGGGTAAAGAAGATTCGCGAGGGTGGCGCCACTGTAGGTTTCCCTTACCCCCTCAAGATCATTTCACCGTGCTCTTATCTCACCCCTTCCGAGCATCATTATGTTTTTATCCCGAGGGAAGAGGAACGCGTCGCGATTCTGTCACGGAAAAGGGCGCAAGCGCTCAATCCTCGGCTGTCAAGATGGCTGACGTGCTATTGTGGTAAACAAAACGCCACGGAGTATCGCGGGGGATCGCTGGATCACCGAGCCGAGGGTATAGATGTGTCTGTGCATCTCGTTTGTGTCGGATACGGGGTCACGTGGGCTCGTGTAAACCCACGTGGCTACGAGAAGAGCACGTTTCGAAAGATAATAATAAAAGCTGAAACAGAGAATGCGACTCTGCCAGTTGATGTTCATTGGCGAGGCCGAATTGGCCGGCGACCTCCTTGAAATCGCAGGCATCCTGGTGAGTAGATCGACCTCGGCGCGCGTAGATCGTTCTCGATCCTCCCCTCAGCCCTTCTATGCAAACAATGCTGTTTGCCAACGTGACACGATGGGACACAACGGGACATCTAAAGGTCTCGCAATGAACTAGACCGGCTCTCCACCGCCAATTCGATTATTCCCAGGCTGCTGTCGCCATTTTTTGCAACTTTTGTTGTGGATCTCTCTCTCCCCCTCTCTGGATAGCTAAACAATAATATAATACATTCTTGCGGATTTTAGGAACTAATATATCCTTTATTTTACAGTAATTTGGCCATACCAAACATCCAACACCTCTGAATCGCAATGATTAGTTATCTTCTGGCAGACCTGGCAATGACCGGTTCCAGATTTTTTATTTTACAATTATTGAAATAATAAGAATGATTTCATTCTAGAAGAAGATCTTCTAGAATTATATCCTTCATCTTTCAACGTCGAATGTTTCAATTTGATTTCTCCCAGAAAACTTGTTAATGAAAACTGTACTTCGGTGTATACATATGAGATTAAGCAGTACAAATGAATAGAACACAGGATAAGAATAGGATTTTGTTTAAGGGCTGAAAACATTGTAACAACCTGAAATGCGGACACATTTTCAAGAATTGAAAGTAAATCAATTTATTGTTCATAAGCACCAATTGTAGAATGTAAACAAATATTGTCAGCCAGACTCTGTCGTTGGTTTCTTGTAAAGCCCTTGTCAAAATGGCGGAACGTTAAGAAGAGCATCTGTACTGTTGTTAAACAAATGTAGAAAGACGTACGCTTTTTTGTTGTTGATCAGGTGTACGATGTTAATTACTCTCAATAAACATAAGCACCAGAAACGGGTGGCCGAATTTGGCTGAAAATTTTTGTTGAAACTCTACGAAATGTACACATTAACTATAGTAAACATTAAACTGATTTATTTGTACTGCCCGCCTGAAAGAGAAATTCTCGTAAATGTGCTCTTCAACATGAAAGATAATATCGAAATTAGGGATAATATTTTTGCGAATTTTCATTTACAATTCTGCATAATGCATTGTTAATGTTACGACTACAGCAGACTTCCGTACAACGCTGTCAAAAGATTGTTTACAGAAATTCTATACTAGATATCTGAGATAGATGAACTATGTGAAACCGCCGATATGTGTATTAGCATAAAAATGACTTCGTATTATTTCCACCGTTCAATTTTTATACCATCAGATTAGAATGTTAGTCGTACGCGATTTTGTTGCCTCATGTATTTCATGTATCTCATAAGTAGACTGCGAATCTTTATGCATTTATGCTTATAAAAATGTTCAACAAAGGCTAGAATATCAAATTCGATAAAATTTTGTAGAATTTATATTTGTTTTAGATATACAAAGGTACCATTTTCCATTAAAAATAGGATTTTATTTCATTCCACTTTCTTAACACTAGGTTTACGGGATCCGTCAAAATGACGGGTTCTAATATTCTTAATTTTCAATTATTAAGATTGTAAAGATGCTTCCTTGAGGAATTATTTCCCAATTTAATTTCTTTGAGTATATGTTATTGAAAAAATAGCCAAAAACTTGGACAGACACATTCTTGTTATGTTTATAAAATAATGTGAAATAGTTATGTATAGAGCTCCGTAAACCCAGTGTTAAAATTTGTCTACAAATTGTTATTTAAAATAAAACAAATTGCCATTTAATTTTAATTTTTAAAAATTGGGAAATGTATAATCATCCGCAGTCTACTCATATGTAATAATTCTATATAGATCTCTATGTAGTAAGTGTCCAGTGTTGTTAGACGATCTTTTTAGACATTTATTAGTCTCTTTCGATGATCTTTTTCAATTGCTGTACACGGGGGCCTGCTGTATTCAAAGAGTAGCGGAAGGAACTAGATTAAGAGTACGCTTATAGTTTAAGGAATAGGGTGAAATGATTGATAACTGTTCTTGCAGCTTTACGATATGATTTCAACTCGAGTTCCAACGCCTTGTCGGGCGCCGCAGACAGACGCAGTCCAACGTGCACGGGAGGTCGAGGAACTTCTTCGGGAAATCGAGCATTCAGCAATACGAAACATCGATAGAGCCGATCTTCGAGAGCTCCGGGAACTTCTGGTCCAGCCGCATATGAGGGTAAGTGTTCGGACAATTTATTTAATTAACTTCCATCAGTCTCCGATGAAATAGTCATTCGTCGCTGTAACAGGTACATCATGGCAGAACTATTTATTCTTGGTAATATCCTACCACAGGCCTGTCCAGCTTCTTCTTTGTCGCGAGCCACACGGCCACCACCATCGATCAGTCTGATCCCCTACTACTTAAGGCTTAAAGGGGTAGTCTCGTTTCCAGGGTAACGCAAAGATGAAGTTGTTCAGTAGCCAAAAGTTCTAGATGAAAGATCAATCTAGGCCGCAATCGGCCTCAAAAGTCCTATATTTAAGTTTACGAACCGTAACTTGCACTATTCGGCAGTGTATAGCTGTCGGAGCTTCATGAAAATAGCTACAGGCGCTTTGTGTTTCCGAAGAATGCAAATTACGCCTCGTAAACATAAAAATAGGACTTTTGAGGGCGACTGCGGCCTAGATTGGTCTTTTATTTAGAACTTCTGGCTACTGAAAAACCCCATCATTGCGTTATTCTGGAAACTACCCCATTAAGCCATAAGCAATGCCATGCACTTAGGGGATCGTCACTGCCTACCTCAGCGAATGAAGGTATAGAAGAACGGGTCAAATGTGGCTCGCGAGTTGGACAGGCCTGTCCCATCATATTACAAAGTGAAAATTCGTTGTAAACTAGGAAACGCATGTAGAGGTAAGACGTAAATCAGAAATATAATTTATTGCAAGCGGAGTAACCGTATAATTTGTCAAGACAGCACACTTTCAAGAGTGCCCACAGTAGAATCTCGCTCGTTGCATAAGAATTTTGAAAAATCGAGGTTCTGCGACGAAAAAGCGATAATGTTGATCTTCTTCTCTTCCTACGTAGATCATCATAACTGAGTTCCAGAACCTTGAACACCTCGTGGTGGGAGCTAGTATGCAACGGACGAGGATTCCGGTGCAATAAACAAGGTTCTACTGTATAGGTGCAATTTTCTATGGAATGAGCGTACTTTTAGGAACAAAAGTGATCATGATAATGATCGATTATGACTCAGAAACGTTGCGGTCACTATAGAAGATAGAAAATAAGCTTTTATACAGAAAAGAAAGAAACAAGTCTTTATACAGGAAAATAGCATCGAGAAGTATGTTAACTTGAGTCAGCCTTGACTCATTTGATGTCTGGCTATTATTCGCTAGTTCTACTTACGGGAAACATTTACTACATTTACTACTATTGTTTTTCTCGCTCTTCGGCTCTCTTACAGGACTTCGTCCATCAGTTTTAATACCATAAATATCGTTTCAATGGAAGCAATCAGTAATAGGTCAGACACAGGCACTAATTCGTACCAGAGAGTCCTGAGCGATAAAAGGAGATTTCAAACAATTTTCTTTTTATACTGAAGGACTATTTTCATCCTTATTACATTTATAACTTTTCATAGAAATATTTGACAAGAAATCAGCTTGGTTACTATACAGACTTTCTATAAAATTCTATGACAGATTTCAGCGTATCTGAAACAGAAAATGTTAGCACGAGGAGCGTTTTTTTCGGTGCGGAGGAATTCATGGGGTGCCAGATTTACCCGACCAATGGAGGATCGGGGATAGTGGGGCTCGCGTGTGCGCTCTTTTTGTCCGGATAGTGTAGATAATCCTCGGACAAAGTGAAGCGTTTTAAAAATGTATGAGAAAATTGGCGATCGTCGGGGAAACCACTTCCCGTCAATTCCCATTTTCGAGGACAGCGTGGTTCCGATACATCGAGAGAGTGAGAGAGAGAGAGAGAGGTGGCGGGGGTGTGCACGCGATTGCATCTCTTTTATTTTTCGGCGTGGTCGGCGCTATATTTACCGCGGTGTTTGACATTGCCCGTGATACACCGTAAATAGGGTGCAGAAATGTAGGTCGATCGTTAAAATTCTCATTTAAAAATTCCGTAGCTGTAGCGAGAGGAACACGTGAAGAGGGGAAAGGACCGTGCGAGGAAGCGGGAGGACCGATGTGCGGAGGGAGGAAGAGAACGGCCGGGGAGAAAGGTGCACTAAAAAAGAGAGAAAGAGAGACAGAGAGCAACGTTACCGTGAAAAGAACCGGTCTTGATGGTCGAACGGATCTATGATAGCCCCGCGAACTGACTTATTAATTTTTCCTTTCGCTCTGCTCGATGGACGTTCATTGTCCCCGGCGCGGCCGCGTCTGTTCTCCGGATCACGTTGTCCGATTTATGTCCAGTTGAACGTGTAATCAGTCCGCGTGTAATCAGTCTACACTAACAGACACGCTGGCAGAGATGTCGCGCGTCGTCGTGCTCGATTCTAAATTTGAAGGACATCGATGGACGCTGGCCTACTTCGATCCCGAAAGGATAATAGACCGCGGACCAATATAGGAGGAACGTTTTACACGCTATTGTGTTCTTAAATTGTTGCCAAGCACCGGTTTAATTATAGGGCTCGACTGTTTCCCGCGGAGCCTCTTCAGATACATTATCGATGCTCCGGCCAAGTTCGAGGGAGCTCGAATTAACACCGCTGCGATATTCATTAAACGTACCGAAGTGGTTAGCGAGATCTTATTGTTAGTCTGGAAGCGATTCAAACATTCATTCGTTTTTCTAAATCTTTTCCAGGTATTTTAGCGTTTTTCTGAAAGAAGTACAGGCAATTGTAGGTGACACGAAAAAAGATTCAGACGATAGCTGTAGAATATAAAAGAGATACCTTGTGTTTGTTTGACATTGCAGTAACCTTGAAGAGCCGGTTTTCTGGACGAAATTCCATTACTCAAAAATTGTAGGTGACACGAAAAAAGGATTCAGAAGAAAATAAGTGTTTCGTTGGTGTTTAATTCGCTTACACCGTTACGTAAGCTTTCTCTAATATGGTATCAAACGGTTGGCCGATAACGGGCCAATAGCTTATACCGACATGCGTTCCGGAAGCGATACCAGAAAGGAAATGTTTGTCAACAGTCCTCTAACTGTTACGTCAGATGTGTTCTGAATGTTCGATAGCGTTTACAATCGATCCATCGAATTGAAAACCTTCCAGATAGGGTGTCTGGAGTACCGGGGCTGTCGCGGTAAGAATCCGAACTCCTTGTCTGCTATTCGTTTATTGGGAAACAGGCCGACCCGCGAACTCAACACGAATATTTCAGCAGGCTTGCTTTTTACCCTGCCCTCGATGCCACGTTCAAAATTATTAACAATTTACACTCGGAGCTATTTTAACACGGAAATTAAACATTTCTTTCGACCTAGAATAATTCCATTCTATAGGATTATTTTCTTCTCATGGATATAAATACCTCATACAATACTTGAATCTTTCGTAGTTGATTAGACACCAACTAATATTGAATAATGTAAACTTCACCTGCGGAAACAAAAAATTTTTAACTTTTTTCATTTAATCCTGTAGATTTTGGTAAGAAATGCCGAAAATCGAAGTTTTAATGTTAGGTATCCACTGTTTCAGAAGTTATGTGCGTGTGAAGGTGAGCGTTTTTCAGCATTTTTGACTGCTAAGGGCGCCGCCATGTTCATATGTATTGCGATTTGCGCGTCATCTAACGAGCGGAGCCGCTAGGTGGCAGCACAAGCCCGCGGTGACGTCGATAATGTAGAATTTGGCGGCGCCCTACCTGTCAGAAACGCTTAAAAACACTCAACTTTACACACGTGTAACTTTAGAACCAGTGTGTTCCTAATTCGAATAAATGAGCTACAAGTTGGAACTGCCTGATCTAACAGAATCATCCGAAACCGAGTAATGAGATTAGGATTTTGATATTTAGGGTGAAAATGGACCCTAAATGGACTCCAAATGTTCAATAATTGATTAGCTACCAATAAGTCTAATAATGTAAACAATATTTTAAATAATAGTACAGCAATTCTTAGTGGTGACTTTCTGAGTCACCGTTAAAATTGTCGTAGCTATAAAATTCTGTTTCTTCGAGCCCGGCACAGGCATTTCTTTGTCCGCGGATTCTCTCGCCAATTAGACAGTGGCAGCCTGTTTTTTGGCAGCGGTTGGACGAAGCAAAGTTTCGCCGCGCGCATTGTCCTTTAATTAAAACATCGTACGCACCAACAAATTTGTGGCTAGTCATAGGTTAGGGAGAGGGGGTTGTGAACCGCGTGTTCGGAACGAGTCGTTGTCTCGTGCGGGATTGTTGAAGTTTTCGCCAATTAGATCGGCTGGAATTGCCGCTGGCATCGAAGTGGCTCGGCTATTTGGTCCGGGGCGCTATAGTACTCGCCGCCTGTCCGCCGCGCCGGGCGGAGCTCCTTGTGCGCTACATTGTATGTCGTTCCTCCTGTTTTCTTCTTATTCTTGACCGGCATCGAGCAATATTGATCATTAGCCGGGGAAACCGGCTACAGTTTTAGGTCGGTTCCGAACCAACGATTCCACGATAGAGAGGCGATGCTGGCATCCTCGATGCCCTGCTGCCGGTCACCCTATCAACCACTGACCCAACAGCAGTTTAACTGTGGTGAACGGGGTAGAACCGGGCCATTCTCTACTCGGTCACATCCATTGACCTTTATGCTTGTATAGCACGAACACACATAACGTGACATCGACTGTAGGGGGTCGGGGGTAGGGGAACATCGTCCTATTCACCCTCTGCACGCATGTACAAAGCCCCGAGTGATTCTTGCTCGTACCTCGAGACTCGGTGTACATGGTCCGAACGTCAAGAATCATTGAACCATCCTATTCGCACGAGAACGATTTTCGAGCAATCTTATCGTGCCGTCCCGTTTTTGTTCGGACGTTATACCGGGTGATTTACGAGGAACAGACCGCCTACATACCAGGTGTACCGGTTAATAATTCTTAATTTTTTTCTAAAGAAAACGGTGTAAATTTCGGGAAAAGGAAAAAATGCTTTATTCAAATTATGCCCTTCAAATTGTGGATGCCCTCCCAAAAAAATCGTTCACATTTTGAGGCCAACCGGTCATCGAGCCATTTTTCGACATCTTCGTAATTCTTGAAGTGTTCCTGGGAAAGTGCGTGAGCCATCGATGAAAACAGGTAATAATCGGAAGGGGCCAAGTCTGGTGAGTACGGCGGGTGGGGCAAGAGTTTTGGGCGCAGGCAGTGTTCGGATGGGTAACCGCTCGGTACATGCCGAGGGTTGACCCCCCTGGGTACGCGCTGCGTGTTGTTGGCAAATAGGTGGTTCGGAACCCACCGTAATAAAAAGTAGCTCCCGTTGAAATTAGGCGATAGTGAGAGTGGAAGAGGGGGAGAGTGGTAAATGGATTTGAAACCCTGAGGGGACCAAATATCATTACTACTACAAAACTGATGAAGTTACACAATTATCCCGGGAACGTTCCGGACAGACCGTGTGGTTTCGCAGCGTAATTTCTGATGGTCGAGCTTCATGGGCCGAAAGTCGGGGGGATGACCCATATGTCATTGACGTATCCGCCGATACGCCGCGACAATGTTTTCCCCGGAAGCCGGGGCCAACTGCGACAACGATCACGTCGTCGCGTCGCGTCGCAGCAGGCTAGCGAGCCGGGGAAGGAGCCTTGCAGAGTAGTATCGCGGAGTTGGGTCACGATTGATTCACGGTTACATTTTTCAGCGGCACCGGAACGACCGGTCCGGAGCAATTGGCAGTTGCTGGCGTTGGCGGTACTGCGAAAACGTCGGGACCGTCGACGCGGGAGCTGCTAGTCGTGTCACGCGCTAGGCGTGGGTGGTTGGGTGGTCGCCGAGAAAGAGGACCACAGGGAAAGAGGGAGATGGGGAGCGAGAGAGTAGCAACCAGAGCGAAACAGAGCGAGGATCGGAGGGAGCTGGAGAGGGAAAGAGCTAGAAATCGAGAGAGAGAGAGAGAGGGGTGGGGGACGAAGGAGCAAGGGAGGGTGAGGAGGGCGAGTGGTGGTTTGGAAGGGGTGAGACCGGTCGGGGGTGGTGGCGGGCTTCAGGGTACGAAAGCTAGTATGCCGCAGAATGTAGATCGCGAGCGACGCGTTCCGCCACCCTTAATCCACGGTTCCGTTGACGATTTCGCGAAGCCCCGGGGTCGATCGCGTCGCCGGAACACGTGGGGGATGATCGTCATTTAGTGAGGACTCCCGGTGGACAGGTCCCGGACCGGTTCGACACGGCCTCGGCTGCGGGAAAAACCGCTAGTTTCTGTCCGCGCACCTACTGTAAACAGCCGGCAGTCCCGCGAGCGTGACGCATTCGCGCAGTGGCGCTGTCGAATATTGTGTTAGCATTTTCGCGTGCGCGAGCTTTCGTGAGTGTGACTCTCATCGGTGTGCCTCTGTGTGTGACTCTGTGTGTGTCTGTGTGTGAGAGAGTTTCCCGGCGAGAACGGAAGTAGGCGACATAGGAGGCCGGAGCGGCGGGGGATACACACGCCGAAAACGTGTTCCTCAAAGCCTGGCGTGTTGACCCCCCGGTTAAGGAACTGGGACTCCCATCACAGGCCGGCCTCACACTTTTCGCATTCACCACCGGCGCGGCGACATACCCGTCGAGGTCTTTGCTCTCCAGCTTCTCGGAGCCATGTATTTTTGATGAACGGTCAGATTGAGCTCGGTTGCGCACCGTTCGCGTGTCGGTTCGGTGACCCGCGACACTGGGTCACCGCGATTAATCTCGCTTCGCCTTTCGGTAAATGATCTCTCCGCGATACCCAACACCATCCCAACCCGTCTCTGTCTATGTTAACGAAGAAATAAGCTCGGGATTTCTCCACGATCGTTAAATCCTGCCGACTGTATTGTCCCCGTTTCTCGTATCGAGCCTTTTCGGCGACGACGCCGCTTCCCCAGCTCTCTTCCGGATCAAAACAACCCTCGCTGTATACTGAAGCTCCTGCTGATTTTCAGCAGCCCGTGTCTCCCGACGCGATTTTCGATGCACGAGCTGCTCGTTTCCCCAATCGATCCAGTACTACTTCGGAATATTGATGGGATAGTATAAATTATTTTCAGGTTTGTTGTTCGGATCGACGCACAGTGTGACATTTCGATCATTTAGGGGCATTAAATTCTTAATGATGTTGTTTCTTTTTTTATCATGTATTTTGTTAAAACTACTTAAAATATGATGATTTCTAATTACTTTAACATGACTTTTATTGTATTGACCGAAGATACGTGTTTTAACTGTTACAAATTACTGTTTGGAAGGATATTTTTATTTTAAATGATATAAGGAAGTTGCAAACACAGTCTTACATAAATATGTTTAAAGTTTTAATAAACTAATTACATGTAGGGAATTGTTTGTTACTAGTCATAAATTATGCAGGGTCTCTAAAGTATATACCAGATTTTTAAATAATAAACTAATCACTAAAATAAATAACAATTGAAGTTCGATATCGATTGCGGTGCATGTCAAAATAAAAGGAAATTGTAAAAAGAACTGATACTTCTGCGTACACCTAATATTTCTTCTGTCTAATAATTTATTCCGATCTTATGCGACTTTTATGGGCACTGATGTGGCAGTTAACGTCTCAAGGAAATTTATGCTAACATTAAAGCTACCACCGCTGGTCAAACGACTGGTTTTAGATTTTGTAGGCTGTTATTATTGAAGATATAAAGTTCCATCCACGGAGAACGATTAAATAAAGATATTTATCCAAACGTGCTATAATCGCGCAAGATATTGTTCCAAAAGTTTCATTTTCAACCAATGAGCACGATGCGCGTTTAGGATAGTTTCCGGAGCGGGCTAATAGCGTCGCTAAATAAATGAAAATTTAGGAAACAACAGAGTGTTAGCAGGAAGGTAATTACGCTGTTTCTACGTGCTCGCTGTTCGTACAAAACACGACGTATTTGTCGCTTTTATTGTTGAGAGATTCTGTAATCAGTAGTTCTAGCACATATTTAATTTTCTTTTCTCATTTAAAAAAAATACAGTCAGTAAAGAAAGATGTCATTTTTTTGTTAAACTTGAATGAAATTAGTTTACTTGCGGGTAAACAAAATTTTGAAAAAACTGGTCAGAACAACAAAAAACAAAAAATTCAAATTCAATTGATATACCAAATTTTCATTGTAGTCTCGCGTATAAAAAAGTTGTAAAATCATTGTTTACTATTTTCTTTCGCAATTCCTGTCAATTCAACGAAATTAGTTTACTTGCTGGTAAACAAAATTTTGAAAAACCTCTACTGGTCAGAATCGCAAACAAAAAATTCAAATTCAATTTATATACCAAATTTTCATTGTAGACTCGCGTATAAAAAAGTTGTAAAATCATTGTTTACTATTTTCTTTCGCAGTTCCTGTCAATTCAACGAAATTAGTTTGCTTCCGGGCAACCAAAATTTTGAAAAAACCACTATTGGTCAGAATCGCAATAAAAAATGTCAAATTCAATTTATTTACCAAATTTTCATTCTAGATTCGCGTATAAAAAATTTGTAAAATCATTGTTTACTTTTTTCTTTTGAAATTCCTGTCAATTACAATTTTCTTGGAAATTCTTCTTTACAAGATCTTGGAGAATCTCAAGTGGTGTACTCTAATAAAAGGTCAGCATCATTTTAAAGGGTATGAAGGCTTTTAGACTGACTGTACATTCCGGATGCATGTGCGTCAGTATCCTTGAAGGGGTTAAGTGAAAGACTTGAGCATCGAGCTTTGTTCCAGAAAGGTGAAAGACCTTGTTCGCCGTTTTGGTTCGTAGCTTTGAAATTTGTTGTTTTTCGAGTAGAGAGTCGGAGAAAGCGTTTGTTCGCGCGCAGAATGATCTCGCGCGGTATTCAAGGGCGTTGATCTCGACCAGCCTAGCCGGGCGGCGCGAGAGAGGGCGTCGAATGTTTTTGTTGCAAATATGTGTCACACGCCTCGTATGTAAGTTGGACCTGCGAGCACAATGGGGAAAATGTCAGACAACAGCAACATTGCCGTTTGCAATATACTGGCGCTCCGTTTGTAGTGCACGGCGGCGCAAACATCGGGTGGTCGAGATGAAAACAGAGGCGGTTGATTGGCTAGGAGGGGTCAGGCTGCGGGGGGCGGGTCTGTGTGTTTTAGGATCAGGAAAGTTTTCAAACAAACCGGTGTCCCCAAATAATCTGGCCATGTTAATTTCGCCATGGAATTTTCTGCGGATTAGCGCTCCACAGAGAGGATTCTTTCCGAACAGCTTCGGTTCGATGAATAATTTATTTAGACCTTACTCTACACAGTGTCCTAGAAGTACTTTTTTGAAATTCCCGAGATCATTTCAAGGAACTTTTTCCTTTGCGAAAATCTTCTCCGCGGCTTCGTTAAAGCTCGTATTATCAAAACGTATTAAAACATTATTAGTTGTGCTTGAAAATTGGTATTAAGGCGTTTTTGAGGTCGCTGATCACGGATCTGAATTTAAAATGTTAACAAACAAAATGGCGGATATATACATTAAAAAATTACTAATTCTGCTTAAAAATTGGCACCGTCACGAAACAGAATTTAATCGGTGTATCGCAAGTTGGATCACGTGGATCTAGCTTTAGATCGAGACCCGACGTTTTAGCAGGCTTCTGGCGCAGTCTAACCGCGTTCACCTTCACCAACGGCAGTTTCTTCTAATTGGCGTGGTGCTCGGCGCTATAACCAGCCGTTCCGTGATAATCTGTTCATCTAACCGGCCAGAAGTGGCCTCTCTCTTTTCTATCATCCGATCTTTAGCCCCGGTTCTTTGCTCGTTGGCTGAGCGACGTAAACTCCGTATCGTGGACAGGTTCTCAGCTATTAAGTACTTGGCCCCCCTTCGCGTAAAAGCCCGGATACGGGGAGCCGGACGACGAGATATATTGGACACTTCACGCAATCGTCTTGTATCTTGAAAGGTCTCGCCAATATCTTATCTCTTTCATCGGCTTTGCTATCGCCGCGATCGATAGTCCTCCGAGGACCGATCGGTTCGTGAGAACGCTCGCGGGATTCGTGTGTCCCTCCTTCAGCCTAACCGTCACTCAAAAATATACCGTTCCATATCCTAATCGTCCACGAATCGGCTGGACGTTCCATCTGGATCACCTAGGACGCCATTCATTTTTAGAATATTTAAATGGTTCGGACCCTCAGACGATCCTAATGCATTTTATTGGGTGTACAAATAAGTTCGGTGCTCTTACATATATTCAACTGTGATTGCATTTCAAATTAAAATTTTCTCCCGCCGCTTCAGGGTTTTAAAGCATCAACCTTACCCTGCTAAACGCACTACAGTCGGTGTGGAAAGTATTCGTACAGTGACAAATTGAAAGTAAAACTGTGTATATTCATGCCAATAATAAATTTCATGAGGAAAAAATGATTGATAAATATTCTTAGATGTTTGTGGAATAAATTTTGCGTAAACAAAATTTTATTTCCCTTCAGTATTACAAAAGAATCAACAAAAACAGATAAATGTGCAGAAACAGACGCGTAGAAAGTATGATTTTGATGAAATTTTCAACATGTGTAATATTCAATATTTTAAATTTTCATTAAGGGCCCAAATAAAAAACTTTTAGAAAATGCTTTTTTTATTTTTGCATGCAACCTTGTAAATTGTAATTTTTAGAAAATCTTTTTTGCAGATCATTTCGTAAACCAATGCTTCTAATTGATTATTAACAAAAACTATTATTAACAAAAACACACGGACCATTCAGAACACAGACTTCGCTGAGTGTACTGTTGGCATTGGTCCATGTTTTTCGTTAATAAAAAGTTACCTTAAACGACCTTGGGAATATATAAATTGTACGAATAAATAATATAAATATTTTTAATGCTCTGTAAATCTAGAATTAATTTCAAGAACGTTTAATTCTCAATGGAAAGTATGTTCACCGATGATAAATAAACAAAATAGGGATGGATAGCATCGAATATATAAATCGTGTATGATTTCGTTGTATTAATTATGTCAACGGTGTTCGTTCTAAAATAGTAAACAATGCGGTAAATGTCTGGATCTACATTTCGTTTTCTACTTGATGGGGGAAACAGGGAATACAATGATTAGGAAAAAGTTATTGTAGAACGAAGTTCGATGCGGTCGAGAATAGTGTGACCCAAAGGGTTAATAAAGACGGGTTATTTATTTGTTCGCAAGTTATGGACTGCGGAATTTTTATTTACGAGGCCATTCGGAAAAGTACACTGTCTGGAACGGCAATTGGCATACGAGACGTATTGAAGTATCGAATTTAATACAGTTTGCTGGAGATAAGAAATATGGGATTTTCGATCGAATGTAATATTCTTGGATGGAATGACGGGAGACATATTGAGCATATGCTGCACGGGAGAGTTACATTGGAGACGTGTGTAACTTATAAGTTAAGACGTAACTCGTAAGTGGAGCATTAGTTTTAAATTTAAAAACATGTGCATAAAATCGAATAATTTAACACGTTAAAAATTAAAAAGATTCGAGATTAGGAAGTTTATAAATCAGCAATTTCAGTTTTTTATTGTGTTCATTGAATTTGATACCTTTCATTGCTATTTCTATGATTTCTGTTTTTTGTTTACGTTGCAATCGAAAACTGTGTCAGTTCGTCACTGCAGATTTGTCGGGAACATTTTTATCTTGCTCGGACAAGTACCATATATCTGCGAAGTTTGGAAAACGCTTTTTTGTATCACTTGCGTTCCAGTGTTCTCGGTTTCATCGCGGAGCCAAACTAACGAACAAACTAACTGCTGGACGCGTGCATAGAGTGGGACATTTCTGTGTTCAAAACTCTTGAAACGAACCGCATCATTTACAAACTCAGCACTTTTTCTCGCGATTATTACACCAGTTTACTTTCCATCGGATTAGAGAAAGGGAAATGAAACAATTGTATTTGTTTTCGATGGGAAAAAAGACGTTGGAATCGTTTAACAAGAACAATTACAGATCATTTTAGATCAGATTAGATCAATATATATACAGGATGTCAACAAGATATCAATAAAAAACAATTTACTGAAATTTCATCCTGTACAATCCATAATAACACATTACATACAATTAGAAATAGACTGGATTACTAAAATTGCCTGGATTACTTGCACGATACAGGATCTCCATAAATATTTACTTCTCTCCTTATTAACCTTAACGAATTGAAAATAGTACAACACACACACAGCATCTTTAAATTCTTCAAAAGTTTTCACATTTTTTTCGACCTAGAACAAACAAATAATTTTTTTTGAGTCCACATTAAAATGCCTAGAGACTCACGTAGGGGTTACTCGATACATCAAAACGTTTTATTTTATAAACAGTCTTTTACGAACCCTTTTAGCAAAATCTATAACTGTTACTTCAAATGACTGCCATTTCTGAAAAAATCAATATTTTCAAAAAACTACGTACCTCTCTAGGCATTTTTATTTAGATTCGAAAGAAATTCTGTTTTTGTTCTAGGTCAAAAAATGTGGACGCTAGATGTCAAGGCCCCGGAGTACCTTCACAAAAAAAACGTATTAAATTCCGCCATTTTGGATGGAAAAAGTACAAAGAAATTTTTTCAAGTGCCTCAAGATATGTTGTACACTTTAATGCGACTTTATATTAAATTGTCTTTGTATACCGAAAAAATCTCCGTGCAGAACACAGCCCTTTGCAAAATAACGCGACTTTACTGTACCATTTTTATTTCATAATATAGGTCCTTTAATAACAAAAAAAATGTCTGCATTCAAATTTGGATACCTGTCCGGTGACTTATGGACGAGAATCCATTTCTTGGAGAAAACAATTTTCGACAAAATGGCGCTTACAGCCTCTTTTAGTTCCAGTATTAAATTATTGAAATGACACGAAGATGCTTCTATTATTTAATTTTAAATTGCGGGAAATCTAAATAAGTTCAGTCTTGTAGTCATTATAAAACAACGCACATTCTGATCGGCCTGTAAATTCTGCAGGTTAGTGTATTAAATTGTGCTGGAATAGCTTGTCCGGAGTCGTAAAAGTACATGTAGTGTTAGCACAGTGAAATTTCTTGTCGTTTCACCGTTCCGGAATTTAGTGGACCGTGGAAGGCGTAGACGCACGTTTTTCGCGGTGTTCCGCCTTCGAGCACCCGAAAATGCATCCTAACGATACTTCGGTGCTACGTCCTGGGAAACTCCATACTCGGACAGGTTGCTCGGAAAGTGGAAGGCTCCTCGTATGTATCTGTCCGTATACGCGCAGCCCATTTTGTAATACCATCACGTCGATGCAGTAAAACAAAGTGGGGCTACGTATAGGGGATGTTCGGGATCTAGTAAAACTGATGCCGGCCGGGTACGCGAACTTCGGTGAAAAACGAGATGTTCTTGAAACTTGCGGCCAACGATTTTAGGGATCCAGTTTGCAGCCTGCTATACTGTTGTTCCGCGAATAATGTTACCGTGGATTTACGACGTTCCCCGTGTTTCCGAACAGTTCTTAATGGAAGTCCGATCGCGGGGATCCGACGCGGGACCCGAACAAGCTCTTTCGTCTTCACGAACTGCTTTATTTATCAATTTTTTCAAACACACTTTTTTAACCCTCATCCGTCCCTCATTTTACGATCTGAATCTGTCCCTCGATGTCAAATTGACACGGTCGTAAAAAATCGATGAAATAATAAAGTACAGTGAAGTCGGGTTATTTTGCAAACGACTGTATTCTGCTCGGAGAAATATCGTGTAGCGGCACTATCTTTTTATGACTGAGTCTACCGCGCCGGCCGCGCCGAAAGTACAAAGGAAGCCGAACGTAGAAAAGGACAGCAGGTAAACACGGATCGCACTGTTCTTGCGCCCGAAACTTTCATCGTCAATTAAACTATTAAATACAGCTGAAATTATACCCAGATAGCGCAGAGACATATCAAAGCTGTGAGACGCCTGCCGCAAGACAATCGGACGTCTGAATGGTTTCTATTGTATCGGACGTCTGAACGGTTTACTATTGTAAATAATTATCTAATCGTTTAGCAAGAGGTTAAAGAGCAAATTTTGATTATTTCTGAATTTCGAAATTTATTTTTTGAAAAAATGTAGTTTGTTATAGTAATCCCAACAGTGTTTCACAAATATCTCGCAAACCAAGGTCGTCCGATGGTAACATGTATAGGAAAAGTTGTTCAGAATGATGTCCTTGATGACATATTTCAAGGTCGTTGCTATCGGCGTTGAATCAGCAATTGTAAATAATTATCTAATCGTTTAGCAATGGTTTAAAGAGCAAATTTTGATTTCTGAATTTTGAAATTTATTCTTTGGAAAAATGTAGTTTGTTATAATAATCCCAACAGTGTTCCATAAATATCTCTTATTCAGAATGATGTCCTTGATGACATATTTCAAGGTCATTACTATCGGCGAATAATCCGCTATTGCAACTAATTTCCAAGTCGTTTAGCAAGGGTTGTTTCAGTGGTAAAATGGCATCCGTAACTACACCGTTTATGCAATTCGTTCTAATTGTAATATTACACGAGTGGAGAGAGGATCGGTGTGAGAACGTGTCTTCGGCAACGAATTCCGTTGTCTTGAAGCGTTTACGTGCAGAATAATGGCCGCAATCGAAGCTTTTATTAATTTGGCACGAGTCAGAGGCAAGTTCGATGGCCACCAGAAGCCAGATTACCGGAATGTCCTCAATTACTGTTTTGGCAGAACGTTTCTATGTAAATCCTCTCGTTTCGACGTGAACGCCACTGTATTTCCTCCCCCCTCCCCTCCCCACGTCCCGTTCGTTCCGTATATTTCAGATTGGCGCAGCGTTACACGTATACATACACATCCGGCGAACCCCGTGATTTTTTTACTTGTTGCGATATTAATGAGAGGTCGATAGCGATTTGGCACCGGTTAAGCGTGCCGTTTCTACACGAGTCTCTCTCTGTGCCTCGATCGTAATTCAATAGGAATAAACTTTTTGCGGCTCGTTTGTATCGTTGTCCCGTAAATCGTTCGTTGTTCCGAACTCTTTCCACTTCCGAGTTTAACGTCGTATTTGACGCAGCGATCGGCTAGAATATTCACAGATTAATCAATCCCCCTTGAAATCCTTTCTTTCAGCGACGGTACTGTTCCGGACAAATCGATTCCATGACATATTTATCAATAGACGTATGCAATTTTCAAACGGACGCAATCCAAATGAATTTGCTTCCCGTTAATAATATTTATGTAGATTGGGGAGTCCATATGCAATCCGAATGAATTTGTTTCTCGTTAATAACCAGGTAGCGGATCTTTATGCAAAATAAAATGTTTATACATCGATTGCATGGAAATTGCTGAATAAAAATTTGTGTCTTTCTCCTATAAATTATTATGTATTTGGTATGTAATCCAGTAGATTTGTACCCGGGGACCCTGCAGATCGAAGTTTCGACCCTGTAGGATCAACGGTTCAGGAGTTATGCTTTTCCCGTGCGGCTCACTTTGGCTCATAAATAAAGAAAACTGTTGCGACATGGACATTGTCTGGCGGACGTGACGCGGCTGTGATGGCCTGTTGCGAGAGGTGGGACATTGTTTATGGCGGGAGAAAGTTGGAATAAGCGTGCTAAACAGTTACGATCGCATTTGCGGCGTCTTCGCGCGACACGTTGGTTCTCCGGGAGAAAAGAGAAGAGAAAAAAATAGCGAGAAGGGGGATGCAAAGGAGAGAAGTCCGCACAGTCGTAGGAGACCTGCGCGTTAGCGCATTGATTGAATTTTGTACAGGCAGAGAGCGGACACGGAGGGGGAAACTGTGGGGTTGGAGGGGGCAGGGGGGTTGAAACGGGGTGGCAAGATTTTTGAAGGTGGGGTGGGATCGAGCGGGGATTTGGAACGACGGGTCGTCGGGTTGGCGGGTTGGCGGGTCGACGAAATCGCTGGAGAGAGAGAAGGGTGGGGAAGGGAGACAGAGAACAGGAGGACGCAGCGGAGCTAACATTGCAACCCGTCTTAGCGAATCTCTTCACTACCTTTTCGCTTCGAGCTCGTCCTCAAACTTAAGAGGAAATGTTCCGCTTTCCTTCCCGTACTTCTTTCTTCCTCTTCTTTTTTTTCCCCCCGTCGATTTTCCTGCGCGTTTCCTTTTTTTTCTTCCTCTCTGCGGCTCGTCGTCTGCTCCGTTCCACTTGCCGTTTCGTTTTCCCATCGGTCTGCGCCAAATCTACACACTCCCGCCTCGCCACTGTCAACAGAGGTAAAGAGTTCTCTCGTTCGATGTTGGAACTTCTGAAATGTGATCCGTGAACTCTGCGTCGAGATCTTTTTGCCTGTCTTTCTCCCCCGTCCTCTTTCTCGCTGTCTCTCCTTTGCGCGCGCGAACTAGCCAGTTATGAAATGTGTCCACGCCTGAGCGCGTTTCGTTGCGGGCTAATAATATGAATTAATTATGCGCGCCATCGCTCGGGAACCGTTTGATCGAAGGAACCGTCTATTGTTTTCTTTGTTGTTGTTGTTTGTTTCCTGCACGAAGGCTTTTTTCGCTGAGCAAGTTTGCCGAGGTAGGGATCAGATGTCTTCGAGCGGAACTGTGCGTTGATGGCGCTCCCCGCCTTTGTTATCTTCCCTGGGAAAGTTCATGGTTTTAATAATAAATCGCCGGCCGTTGATTGGAAAACAATTTTGATTAATGATAATATATTCTATTATATTAATTGTTATTATTGATATTGTTGTTTATTTCACTAAAGTACATTTTGTTAACATAAATGTCCCATACATTTCTAGTTTATTAAAATTATGTTTTAAATTGCATTGATTTTTTGTTGATCATTATACCTGTCCACTTAATTTTGTCCACGACTGTACCTAGATACCGAAAGCATAATGATCGTGGTTATGGTTATAGACAAACTGGTGGAAGGCCGGCCGAACTGAAATTCATGAGAGACTCTCTCAATTGCTGTCAAGATCGAAATTCATAAGACGTTCTTGATCTGAATTCCGATCAAAACTGAAATTCATGAGAGATTTCCGCTCATAATGATAGTCAATACTGAAATTCTTCGGATTCAGTTACCGGCAAGACCGGAATTCCCGAGAGATTCGGTTATGGTTTTCCCCAAAATTTACGGGAGATTTTTTCTTACACTTGTGGCGGAGATCGGAACTCCTCAAAGAATTCAACATCGAAATCCATTAAAGAATATCGCCAGAGTACGGACCATAATCAAAGTTGAAAAATTTTTATCTATCATTTTGCAAACAGCAAGCTGCAGGATTTAAATAAAACTTTCCATATTTTCCAGTCTGTTCTATTACCTTTCGCCATTTTCGAGGTAACTTCTCGTGTTATTGTATAAACATATGAATAAATACCTTAATTTCATCTTCGATTCTTAATTTGAAAATGCTACGAACTTTCTTTCCAACCCAATAAAAAGCGAATGGTAAATGTTTCTTCTATAATTTGATATCGAAAGTAGCATATCACGGGATTGAGATTAATTGTAATTGAGAATGAAGTTCCTCGTGGAATATTACGGTCAGATTATCACTCTCGCGGAATTACGGTCAGGAAACTGTAACCGGAATGGAAAGTCTTACGGAATTGCGGCTAGAAAATTGTGACCGGAAAAGAAAATCTCATGGAATTACGGCCGGAAAATTGTGACCAAGAAGAATTTCGGTCATCTCAGAATTCGGTCAAGAATATGTATAGACGATAATACCGTATCGGTTCGAACTCCCAGTCACGTGTTACGTTCGATTAAGCTTGCGGCAACCTTTGCAGTAACAACGGAAAATTCGTGAAACATGTTTCTACGAAAAAAAAATGGAAAGATCGTTTTACTGTCACGATTTAATCAATACATGAGCCGATCACTTGCCAAATCGATTAACTCCATAAAACAGAAAGTGGAGAAGTGCGATAAAATAATATATATTGTTCTTCAAAATCCCTTTAAAATAAAAATTTTATAAAACAAACATAAATATTCTGGTATATTTTGTATATTCTGCTATATTCAGATATGTTCGGTTATATTCTAGTATATTATGGTATATTCTGGTATATTCTGATAAATTCTGGTATATTCTTATACATTCTGGTACATTCTGCTATATTCTGGCATATTCTGGTATACTATCGTATATTCTGATATATTCTGGTATATCCTGATATATTCTGGTACATTCTGGTACATTCTGCTATATTCTGGTATGTTCTGGTATATTTTGGTATATTCTGCCATATTCAGGTTTATTCTGCTACATTACGGTATATTCTGGTAATTTGTGGTATATTCTGCTATATTCTGGTATATTCCGGTATATTCTGGCATATTCTGGTATTTTTCTGGAATATTCTGGTATATTCTGGTATTTTCCGGTATTTGAACCCTAAAAACTGCTCAACTTTAAGCAAGCATAACTCCTGAACCATTGATCCTACAGTATCGAGATTCGATCTGGAGGTTCCCCGGGTACAAATCTACTGGATTGCATACCAAATACATAATAATTTATAGGAGAAGGGCACAAATTTTGAGTCCGCTATAGTAAAGTTTACCTCAGCGACGCAAAACGTAGTTCGAAGTTACACGTACTTTTCCAAAAAACTGTTCGATTATTTGTTCTGGTCGTTGTTTCATTATACCTGTCCATGAGAGGTACATAAAACAATTGGCACCGTCAGCCGCGCGGTGCGAAGTTAATCAAACTGTCCTGCTTAATGCAACGGTGAAAATAACAGTGGCGAGAAGAAGTTCTGCGCGCGATGCATGCCGGGTAAAAAAAGCTCGACTGCTGAAAAGCATGGCAGACGTAACAAAATTGGATTTTCGACGGTTCGACCTCCGCCGTGGAAGTTAGCGCGCCAGCACGGGAGAATAGAAAGAAACGTCGTCGTCGGATAGGGATTTATCGTTGCACAGAACATTACGCGATACATAAGAATGTTATGCAGGGAACGGCCCGCGTGGCAGCCAAATCGTGGTCGCTGGCAATCAGCTTGGCAAAATCGTAGACGATTTTTCTCGCGTAAACGACCGGCGAGACGAAAAAACCGGCGCTTCAACTATCGCGAACAGGTCAACGTTCGATGCGCGTACGTCCTAACCAGAAAAACCTCGTTCATAGCTCGACGGGCTTTTTCCGCGTAAAAGATTCCAATTTTAAGATGTCCAACTTTAAGTGTTTGTATAATTCAAATCTGAATTATATTTGATTTATTTTCTTCATTTTCGAAATCTATGAACATGTAAGAAGAGATTGATCAGATATTAATATGAGAAAGTTGATTTTTGGCGAAATGTCACTGGATTTCTCGATTTGGACCACTGTGCGCCGCTGGACTTAATTTCGATTAATATCGATCAAAATTCTTGCGAATCGAGTGAACCGGCGAATTGTTCTCGGCGAAGGCTGCGTCAGCGATTTGGACGCAACCGAGGAACGTAACAGCGTCCGATTTCTTTTCGATCAGGTCGCGTGCATGGTAAAGAGGATCCTGAAGAGGATCGTGAAGAGGATCCCACTTCCGCAAACTTTCTCGGTCTGTTACTTGGGACAGATCGTCGCTGTAGTAGGCTAACGATGTTCGAGGAAGAAGCTACGAGCGATTTGCATATCCGGACCCATATTCAAATCAGCCCTCCATATATTTTCTGTTCGCGAAAGCTCCACGGTCGGTCGACATCGAGGGCGAGTTTCGGGCACCTCGCCATAATATGAGTAACGTGTGCTAAGCGTTTTCGTCTGGTAGCCAACTTTCTTTTCTCTATCGTTCCCCTTTTTCGAGGAACACACTCCCCCCTCCCGCCGCCCCGAAGCACGATCCTCGACGTCCCGCATTTTCCTAACTCTCTCCTTAGGTATTCGCGTGTTCCTCCGCATTTCCATTTCCTTAAACTCCTATTTCCACTGGCTCACCCCCGGGGAATCAGCCAGGGGTGAAACTTCGAACCGTAGGACCTTGACAGGATTGGCACTATCTCAAAAGCGTTCTTTCTTCTTCCCTTTCATTTTCCCTCCCTCCCTCCCTCCCTCTTCGCATCCTCTCTTTTCCATCAACGTTCTGGCGTCCTTTAAGACGGACACCCGACTGCGTGAAACATTCGCGTCCGAATGTGATCTGCTTGTGAAATACTGATACGAAATAGTACACTCGGTTCGAGGCAGACAAATTGGATCTGAATAATACAGCAGTGGACTTTCGATGTTTACTTTACACGACGGTCCCCTGTGTTAGACTGAGGATTTTTATACGATAACACACCCCCTTTGTGAACCTGCTTCTTAGATTGAATCTACAGGGTCTTTCAAATTTATATGTCGTAACCACCATAGCGTGATTCTGCATGTCTGGATACAAAAATGGACTGTAAAAAATTGACCTTAAACCTCGCAAGGTCTAATAATAACAAATAAATAATAACAGCGATTTTTTAAGTCTGTCCAACCTGGTTTTTAGAAATCAATAAACAGATAGAAACACATAGAATATATATACATACAAAATAGTTATGCAATCATTTCGAAGATGTTAACAATAAGCGATGAGTTGAGTGATAACGCGAATGTAAACTTCAATTTGATATTTGTTTTACTTTGACAATTCTGGTAAATTGATTACAGCGTTCGCTGAAATGTCAAATAATTCGAATATAATTAAACGATTTAATTAGCGCGGATAAATTATGAAAAAATTTATTTCAATGTTTCGCGGGATTTATAGAGGAAATGCTGCTGGATACTAAGTAATTCTTGCTTCGCCAGGATACAGAGTAATGTGTGTAATGGTTTCGTGGGTGGTTTCAACGATCCAGTACGATCTACAAACATATTTTTCCATAAATTCAGAGATACCACGATCGTGTAGTAGTGGCTTCGCCTGTCCCAACCATGTTTATTAGCCTGATTAAGTCGTTTTTGGATCTATGCCAGGCCATATTCTTCTATCACGGAATATTTTAGCGAACTGTATAGAATATTTTCCGCAACGTTAACAAATGCTTCCTATAAACTGGCTGCGACCTTTCACTAAATTATGTTTCCATCTCTTCGAAATTATTAGTTCAATTTCAATATTCCTCGAGTTACATAGTATTTTGAATAGTAGATATCAAATAATGTTACTAAAACTAATTAAATTATGAAGGTGACCTTCACGTTTCATGAACAAATTTCGTGAATATTTTTCTATTCCATTTTGTAGCCGATTAAATCCCAATTAATTTAAACTGCTGGTTTTACGCGTTTGGAGCATTCGCCAATACATACAGTGGCCGGGATTAATATTCGGACGCTCTAAAAGAGACGATTTAAAATATTGTACAATACGATTTGAACTTTTTTGGGAAGTTAGAGCAATTAGTTTACTACATGATGTGAAAAGAAATTTTATCGAAAAATACTAAAAGTTGCATTTTACAATTTTTTTATGTGGGCCTATATTGAAAATTTAAAAAATACGTTTTGTAGATCTTTCCGAGAATCTCTGTAGATACTTTCCGAGTTATATATATAGGTGGCAATAGTTGCTGCCTCACCCTGTATAACAAATTTCTTTCCTCAATTTTTTTTGCTATTTTATCGCCGATTAAAAACTAATCAATTCCGTTCGTATGTTTTTGTCTGGCCACCAGAAGTGCCCGAATAATTAACTACCGTTAGTTAGTACCTGTATAATTGAATGCTAGCTGTGCCACTACTTTTGTTCGTGACTGTATTTGGCAGTTCGGGATAGTTCTCGCCAGTTCGAAACTAAAACGGACACAGTCTTCCGGCCTCAGAATGCGCTTTCATGTTGTCGATTCATTCGCCTAAACCATACTTCTTTTCATGGGAGCAGGGTTGCAAAGGGTGGCGGGAGGGGGCTGGGAGTTAAGATTCCTTCGAACCACGTGATCAGCACCCCCAGGGAATGTGGCGATATTACTAGTTCTTGTGTTTCCTACGGGCAAGCATTCAGACCATGCAGGTTTTGTCATCGAGCCTCTTTGTTTGCGTTCGAGCATAAAAACGCGCTCATTCCGCGCTCATCTCTTCCCCCTTAGCTTTCCACAGCGTGATGCTGTTTTTGATTTAGCACACGCGCAACCCACCGTGTACGTGCAACGTTCTCCTACATTGTCGTTCCTTGCGCCAACGACAATACCGAACGAGCATTTTTTCTTTCCCTGTGTTCCCTATTGAGTTTGAAGCCGGCCCCTGTGTTCACCATCAGACGTCGTTATCACGCCCAATATTCCTCGAATTATTCTAGCAAATACAATTCTCTCAAACTGTCCATGGATCCCTGTCAAGGTCTCCGACTGGAAGCTGTGCCACTAGGATGGCTGTTATTTTCGACTTTTGAATTTCTTTTACGCCACCCCCCAAATAATTCGGGAAGGGTTTGATCGGAACAAAAACAGAAGTTGGGTGGATTTTTACGGAGGGGAAACAGTGCAGCGTGTTTCATCAGTTCGATTGAATTTAAGCATTCAGATAATCGAGTCGCAGTCGGGTTTTCGTGGTCGCTGGTCGCCTTTACACGGTCGGCACTGAAATCAGAGAACCCTATCAGCCCGGGGGGAGCCGATTGTATTCCGTCAAAACAGTTTCCAGGGTGATTCGAGCTGCGCAGTTTTCAGGAGATTGAACGTTTCACGCAGCGAGACGCGGCAAAGCTGCCAGCGAATCCGCACTGTTTCACCGCGAAAGCAAACGATGTCGGACACAAGTGACCTTAATACGTTCAATTGGTACGCAGTTGGCCTTTCATCTGTTTCGTGTGTTCCATTTCTCCGATAGAAATTCGTCTGGAACGAATGCGGCTTCTGGAAATCACGTTTCCTACGCAGATGGCGCAAGCGGCTCGGTTCCGTTCTGTCCCGTTTCGTTTCCCGTTCTCCGAATCCGGTGTGTTCGGTCGAACGGCCCGGCGTAGGCTCGTTCGGTAAATGGTCCGCCTGATTTCCTTCGAAAGGGACTAGGAAATCGTTGAGAATACTGTTCCTTTGAAATTTTCGAATTTATGCGCGAACACTTTGACACAGTTCACGTCCCGCGAGCATCGCCAAAGAAAGCGTTCTTTTGTTGTTACCTGGGGCATCTCGTATTCAATGCCGTACACCGGCTCCCTTTTTCTCTCTCCGTTCTCTCCCTTCGCACGGAATCCTGATCGAATACTAGGATTTTTGTTTACCACACTGTCCGGTATACTAACAGCATCTACAGAGTTGCACACAAAATATAAAAGCCTTTTTTGTTCGATCAACGTAAAACAAACAATTCTTTCGCAGATAACATTTTTGTATATACAATTTTAGGTGTTCGAATATAATTAATAGACTGCCTATTATAAATTATAAATTATAATAAAAATAATGGGCAGTCTATTAATTACATTCGAACACCTCAAATTGCATATACAAAAATGTTATCTGCGAAAGAATTGTTTGTTTTACGTTGATCGAACAGAAAAGGCTTTTATATTTTGTGTGCAATATTATTATTATTTATTTATTATTATTATGACGAAAATTGACACGTACAATTTAAAGCAATGGACGAATTAAGAACATTTAAGGACATCAGTGTATTAATTTCAGCTCGATAAGACAATTAAAAGAAGAAGGAAATTTCTATTTGGCTCTTGTGTCTTGCAATCAATGCAAACATTTTTTATTTTGCATAAAGATCCGCAGTCTAATAATTAACCATCATAATTAAACACATAATGAGATGTAGTATATGTTGACTTCATAAAATATGCACAACATATTTGCATAATAATTAACCATTCTAATTTTATTATTTCGGGGCGTATCCTTTTGCACATACAGGCTCTTCCATTAAAAAGTGCTATTTTAAATTATAAACAAACGTTTCCTTACACCATGCACATAATTGGGAATTATCGATTAAACTGTTCAATCGTGATGGCAATCTTACTTTTGACCTAACCTTCGATCAATTGTTATTTAAAAGCAATTTTGCAAATTACTACATTAACTTAAACGTTTCTTAATTTAGATAATTTTCAAGAAATAATTGCGTCTAATGATCTAAATTAAGATCGAAACGTTGAAGTTAATGTAGTAATTTGCAAAATTGCTTTTAAATAACAATTGATCGAACCAGTGCGCCGATAGCATTAATATATTTTATTAAGAATTTGCTGGAAATTTCTTTCGAGGAATTAAAAGAAGATATTGAAGACAACCATTTATTTTGCTGGAAATATGAAGAACGTTTTATCCTAGAATGCTGCTTCACCTAGAATTTGTGTATTCAACGAAGTTTATTCTCGAACTCACGTTCCCTCGGGTTTATAATATCGGGTTACATTGACTACATGTCGCACCGACATTATTTTGACTGACAAGAGCTCCGCGCGTGACTGACAGCAACATTGACTGACAAAAATATAGTCGGCAACAGTCTTCTCGAATTGTCAGTGATAGAACTTGTAACGTCAAATAAATACCACTTTTTAAAGCTTCGTTGTACAAGGTGTAAAGAAATGTTGGATCCGGATCGATGAAGAAGAACTCTGAAAAACAATTGTTTTTCTTTAATTTAACAAGGAGGATTTTTAAAAAATCTTTTTCTTGACTTGAAAAAACCTTTATCTACCTTAAAAAAATTTAATTAATTTTAAGAAACCTTTTTCTTGACTTGAAAAAACCTTTATCTACCTTAAAAAAATGTAACCTTGGAATTCAAGGTCAAGGACGATTTCGCGGCAACTTTTTTACAGATCATGAATTTTTTTACAGATCACGGAAGATATATTTTACACCCTGTGCAAGCAGTCTTTTCATATACACATGGACGAGAGCCATTTTTAATTTCAGTTTTCGAAGTGGCACGAACAAAAATTTAACCCACGTTCCGCTTCGAAGAATTCGCGTTATTCATCGTGTTCGCATATGAAAAACGGCGGACGCTCGACAAGAAAATCATTTTGTAGAATCATTGTTGGGACACTTAATTTCGAAATATTAATAGCTCCGTGTAAATACGGTTCGCGTCCGAGCGTGTAATAGTACGGCGAAAAAATAATTCGCCGGACTTTATTTCTCCAGAGAAATCAAGCAGAGCGTTTCTGCAATTTGAAATTCGCCGGGACTGAAAATACAGCAGAAATTAACAGCTGTGTTTAACGTGCGCCGAAGATTCCGCCTATTATAACACCGCGGTTTTACCGTATCACTTTTCCGCGAATGCCCCGAGGAGATCCAACTTCTGGGAGACTAGCTTCTTCGGAAGTAAACTTCCAGTCACGTGTCAGCCGTTAATTATTCTTCCGACTGCTACAAATATGCAGTCTGTAGTCTTCATTAGTTCCCGTATGTATCTAAAATCTTGCTAGACAACAGAGTTTCCTCTCTTCCTAGAAGATCTCCTTACATACTTCAGCAACTCATGATGATTTATTCATCGTGTTGAAGGATGGACCCTTCACGGTCCCTTTTCAATCTTGACATTCCCTCTTGTATTACAAATCCTCCCTCGTCAAATTTTCAATTTAGCTGTCTCGAGCAATTCATGCTACCTGAATGACGCTAATGATACTTTCTCTGAAACAGCCTTAACCAAATGATTAGATCAATTGAAATTTTTATGTATACCATTTTGTATGTACACCTCTTTTGGAGCGTGTCGAGGAGGACATAGCACAAGATCATAGATTTGTCTAGCTAGCTAAGTGACCTTAAATCTTCTGCGTTGAACAGGACAATTGTCCTTGACGTGTGTGAGGGGACCTAGCACAAGATCATAGATTCATTTAGCTAGCTCCTCTGGAGTATCTCTAACAAAGAATAATACATAGCGTCTTCCGAATTGCGAATCGATGAGACATTCGAACGATGCGCCAGCGCCAGCTCGATCTCGCGATATGTGTGACTGTGAACCTTCTCCGGTGAACAGGACCGTTGTCGTTGATGCGAGTAGAAGAGCCTAGATTCGTCCAGCTAGCTCTTCCAGCATCTCTCTAGTAACAAGTAACAAGTAGCGTCTTCTGAAATGCGAATGGATGATAGCCTCGAACAAAGTGTCAGCTCGACCTCGCGATGTGAGTGACCGTGACCGTTGACCAAGTGAAACGACGACGATTGTCGTCGATGCGTGTAGAAAACCACGGAGGAAAGAAGGTGACGATGTAGTGGATCGCGAGTGCGCGAGTCGTGGCGTGACGTGCAGGTGGCCATTGGGAAGAGGAACGCGAGGGTTCTTGATGCGATGTGAAGATCGTCATGAACCACCCTGCGACCAGGGACCCGCTTGGCTCCAGGTCGCCGGGATGCTGTTACCACTCGTGGAACCCGCAGGTGTACCCGCCTTGCAGGGTGTGCCAGAGGCCGGTACTGACGCTGCAACAGTGCACTCTGCGATACGCCGCGCCCTACGTGCGTCCAAATTATCCGGAACCGGAGTACCAGCAACAACAACAACAACCACAGCAACAACAACACCAACACCAGCACCAACACCCACAGCAACAACGTCAGTACCAATACCAACAACAGCACGATGAACGTCCGCGAAGACAACGATCGGCGGACACCCCGTCCCCACGCAGGCATGTGGACATCATTGACAGGCGACCACCATCGAACCCCTATTACCACACGCATCCGCCGCCTAGCTCATCCTCCGGCCATCACCTGAGCAAGTCGGTCAGCGCGGCTAGGCTCGGCTCACCTGGCGGATCGCTCGGTCAGCGTTCCCCCGGTGGATCACGGTTACCGAAACCGCCGGCACTCGAAACGCCCGAGAGATGGATAGGCGAGGAGACCAAGAGATCGTTACCCTCCCACGTTTATAAGTATTACCTCGCCCACACCAAGGAATACCGGCGCCAGAACGTCAAGGTAATCCGCGAATTTCCACCACTAGCTCCACTGGATCGACCAACCATTGTCACTAGACTGCGGATCTTTGCGCGAAATAAAAAGTCTCTGCAGAAATCGTACACGGTGGAAGATCAAATTCAAATCAAATAATACTGTCCAACAAATTTCAACTTTTTTTTCACGTTTCGATTTTCACTATGCGATTCTTATAGAGTTTTTTGCGCTGATTCCGAATCTGCCCTTAATTTTTCCCCTAGAGGCACAGTTTTTGAGAAATTTGACTTTGAACAAAAGACATATTTTTCAACTTTAAACAAATATTGTGATGTTATTATAAAAGATTGCGTCTCAAAAAGTGTGCGTCTAGGGGAAAAATTAAGGGCAGATTCGGACTCAGCGCAGAAAACTCTATAAGAATCGCATAGTGAAAATCTAAATGTTTTTTGGCTGTTGGACCGTGTCATTACTTTTATATTTTCTAATTTTTCAAATTCAAGAGGGGCATTTGTTTTCCGATTTGGCTTCTAGAGCTGTCCATAATCATTCCACAATTTCTCAATCTTTTTTTATTATCGTATAATTGCTACATCTAATCAAAATAAAACAATAAAATCAAGCTGGAAGCTTGTATTCTTTAATTACCATTTTGTTGAAGATAAGTAAGTGTCCGGTGATTTATGGACGGGAGCGTATGTACTTGCAGAAACAGCTGCAGTATTTCAACATTTCATTTTTGCGTAAATTGTAGAAATTAAATAGGTACTTCTCAAAATTTCGTTTCGGTGGGGATGCTTTTGTTAAATTTGAGATCTTGTTATTTTGAAGGCCGAGTACTAGAAGCGAGTATTTGTCGCGGAATGTTATTCTACACTAATATATTTTAACCAGAATTAATGCTTAACATTTACATGCATTTATTACTCACAATTAAGGGAACGCAGTATCCGTGCAACACTGTGCAATTCTATGCAACCCTGTGCCGGTTATATATGGCGGCATTTAATATACGTATTTCACAATGGCTTATGGGGTGGAGGACCGAAGAGTTGTGGGGTAAACCGAGTGGGCAGATACGTGTCATAAATCATTAGTAAAAACAAAACTATACGGCGTGCTCGTTCCAAAATAAATTATATAAGGACAGTGAAAATTCTTCCTACAAGATTTAACATTTAAAAGTAATAACGAAAAATTTTTATAGTAGCCTAGCATTCAATCTCCTACACACGAAATTCATAAAATTAGCAATTTATAAATGTATCAACATATGCAGACAGTAAACTTAAAATCAATCCTCAGAAGTTCCTAGGGGTAAACAAATTCCCAGTTTTCTTTATTTAAACACTGCAAAACTTTCAGACTTTTTTTGTTGGTGTTGCAAGATGTACGTCTTTAGTTATAAACGTAACATAATTTGTTGTAAAACAAAAATGAATGAGATTGCCAATTTTCTTTTTTCAATCTTCTGCGTTATAAGATTCCTCTAGAACTTGTCATAAAAGTGGAACATAATTGGCCAGTTCAAATTATAAAACAGAAATTAATGAGGGTGTCCCAGAAATGTATTTCCTTGGAAAGGGGGATTCCTAAGGTCATTTGAATTAACTTATTCCTTTACGAAAATGTTCTCTGCGGCGTCGTTCAGGAGTTATTAACGAAAAACATGGGCCAATCGGAGCGCAGCTGCAGCAAACGGATTCCAGCTCGGCCAATGCCAACGCCTGGCTCAGCGCGAGCCGCTGGTAGCCGCGCTCTGATTGGTCCGTCTTTTTCGATAATATCTCGGTAACGAAGCCGCGGAGAACATTTTCGCAAAGTAAAAAGTTACTTCAAATAATCTTAGCAATCACCCTGTTCAACGAAATACAAAATTTTTGAAAGACCCTGTATTATTCTAGGATTTTCTGGGGATCGTGTAAGGGTTAGGAATTGAAATTCCTTCGATTCCTGTTTCTTCGCGGGGAACAATGGTTTTGTTAGTACTGCGTCGTATTAAATTCGCCGAGTCGGATCACGAACACCAATCAAACGAACAGCACAAAAGAGCCATTCGTTCCAATTTGTAATCTTATCCGTGAAAATCTGGAACGGCATTCGATCGGGACCGGTGATTCATTCCTAAGGTAAATGAGTTGGCGCTTGACGTTGAACGAATGCCAAAATATTTTTGTTGTCTGTGACCTTATCGCTCGGCTCACTCGCAACTGGAATGCTCTGCAGGATGAGTGACATAATTAGATCGGTTCGTTGCTTGAATTGACATTCAGAAATATTTGAAAGACTGCGCCGTGTGTCCTGCGATATCTTTTGTTTCTGCACGCTTCACGTTTCAACGTTGGAATTTTTCAATTCCCGATCACTCGGATTGTAAAGTTGCATCGAGGAAAAGTCCCTCCAATACACTTATTTCATTATAACAATATAAATTATCCGATCAAGCAAATTAAGTGTCCATTACTGTAATCATTCATATTTACAATGCGAAAAACATTTTTATTAATGATAGAACTCGACGTACATGAAGCAAATATTAATAGGAAAATGAGTATGTTTGTTCGGCTCAGAGGCAGGTTTCACTGAGCGTAGCGTTAGTGTCGAATCGTGGTGAAGTAGTAAACAAGAGGAGTAGAAATTGATTCAATTAAAACTCACTGTACAATACTACTTTTCGTGTCCAACATACGCTGAATTAATTCGTTCAACAATCATATTCTCAATTTTAATCGTATATTTTTTAGTAGCCTCCAAGTTGCGCAATTAACGCAGACAATTTTTATCTCGCACAAAAATCCGCAGTCTAGCGATGTAAAATGCTTCGACTCTATAAATTTAACAATACAGCGACGCGGCTGATTTACATTTCAATTTCTTTCATCCTTCGGGCAAAGCCTTTTATGCCGCGGCGTGAACCATAAAATCCGGCTTACGTGACTGTAATTACTCGGAAATGTGTGTACAGTATGTGTGCATGTAATCGAAAGTAGACTTAACGAATGACGACAATTAACGTTTCATTAATGTCGCCGCAAATATTTATGAATAAATTCGCATCCGCTCGCGGCCGCGGATTATGAAAATCGAGCTCGCTGCTAAGAGCTACACACTTTAACGAGCAGCTTTGCCGATGATCTATCTATCAAATTAAAACATTTATTCAGGCACAGATGTGCGAGACCTCTTCGTGCAATTTCGCTTCACTCGGCAAGATGCACGTGTCAATTATTCAACAACGCGAATTTTCTTTCATGTGTTTGGAAAGCGTAAAAAACATAATCAGAACCGTTAGTATTTTATACAGGGTGGGTCACCACATTTATACTCAGAATTTGATACTCTATGGTATAAAAAATAGGGCATTCCATTTAAAAAAATGAAGGTGACCTTCACATCTCTGTAGCGACTTCACCTAGGAGAAAAAGATTAACGCCATGTTACAGCCCCTATTGTCCCATGCATCTTTTGTTTCGAAAATTTTTCTGCTATCATACTTCCGGAGTTATTGTAGGTGGCAATAGTTACTGCCTCACTGTAGGATGATGTAATGTTTGCGATAAGCTTTTTAATAATTGTTTGTGCATCAATGTCGTTTCCCTCTTGAATAATAAACAAACTGTCCATTTGGTCACGTGGCAGGACAGATGATTTGTCGGTGGAACAAACCCGGTTTGTCAGGCGAATTACTATTTCAACGGGGTATCAATAAATTCCGACTATAAATAATAGATAGTAGTTAATTGAAGGGTTGGTTAATAGCGACGAGAGGAACGGCGTGCTCGTTGTACATAATGTGAAGTGGCCGAATCGGGTGAATATCCTGATTCGTATTAATATTGACATCAAATGTTTTGCACGAGGTTGAAACGCAGATGGTTAAGCGAGCCGTAATATTTGACACGAGTATCAGTTTAATTTGCCGAATTCGCTGGTACAAGATTTGAATCACTGTAACCTGAATCAGCTTTTCCTGCCCTATTGACACACGACGCGACGCTGGAATATAATCAATTTATCTGTACCGGGTGATCCGAAAGCCTCGTAACTAACCGAAACTTGTCTATTCTCGCTAATAGAAGATCAAAGGGTATAGCCGGATAAGCATGGGCCAGCGGCCCCCGCTCCGATTTTCCTGATTCCTGTCTTAAAACATCGTTTTATGTCTAAAAAAACATTGTGAAAAAAATTTCAAATGTCTACCCCCACCGATAGGGGTGATATTGGGGTAAATTCTACAAGTTTGACCTTGAATGACCGTGAGTCATAGGTCGTTGAATTCGTCTTGAAACGCACTATTTGATGGTGGATAAAAAAATGTATCATTCCATTTAAAAAAAGAAAGTTGGCCTTCACCTCATCTTGGTGTGTCCACCGGGAAAAATAAAAGTTTCCATGATGTCCCCCTCGGTATTGAACAACTTTCATCTGAAACATTTTTGCGTATAATCAATATTTTCGGAGATTTTCGACTGTAACGCTTTATAATTTCCACCCTGTATAATTTTATTGTTTACATTATTAAATATGTTGGCATCTAATCAATTGCTGAACATTTGAGTATTGTGTGAGGTATTATATCATTTTTTACATATCAATTTCATATCCATAAAATAAAAAGGTCATATAGAATGAAATTATTCTAGGTTTGAAGAAATGTTTAATTTTCGAGTTAAAATAGCTCCGAGTGCGTTAATTGAAAATTTATGTTTATTGTGAATGTCCAGATAAGACCAGTGTCGATTCGTCGGCTGACCAGTATGGTCGTTTTCATTTCGCATGAAAGGATCTCTTAGAGAGCCCTCAATAAGAACCGCCTAGCCTGTCGGTGACGTATAATGTGCCGATGTTCGATAGCTATCCCGTATCAGAATTGTTCCCGAAGTTCTCGTCTCGCGTTGGTAACAATAAAGGTTTTCGGCGAAAAACTATGTCGTGCCAGGCGAATAAAAAGCAGCGTTCCCGACAACGCTCCAGTTCACACAACAAACTGAACGAAAATGGTTCTTTAGGATCTTAGACGGGCGGTTCTCCAGAATCCTCTACGTTGGATGGACTAGACTTCACCGATGGTGGATTATCTCTTCCATTCTCCCGAAACCGGGCAACTTCTTTTTGAGCGAAACTTCCACAATGATGTACAACTGTGAAACTCGGACACTGATCTCGGTAAAAAATCGTCAAACTCCCGAAACCTGCATTAAGATCTGCCCCAAAGTGGGTGAAACAGCTTGCGAACTCTGGGAAACGTGTAACTGACGTAATTTTTTAACATCTTTCCCGAAACCTCTGTATTCTACTGGCAAACATTATTCGAACGCTTTTAAAGATCGCGTAATTTTCTTACAATCGAACCAAACCAGTTCAGACTTCTCGACATGTTGGAAGACTTAGTTTTAGACGTATTACGAAATTTATTGCTCTTCTTTAAGTAAAAATAGAAAAAAATTGACAGGGGAAAAAATCATATGTCATAATACGTCCTAACTTCCTATGACCCTATTTTTGAAAAAATTTCTTTTCACATCCTGTAGTAAACTAATTGCTCTAGCTTCCCAAAGAAGTTCAAATCGTATATTACGATATTAAAAAATTTATCGTCTCTTTTAGAGCGTCCGAATATTAATTCCGGCCATTGTACGTCATCCTCCGCGAAAGATTTATAAGTAAGCGACCTTTGGTAAATTCTGCAGTTGTCCGGAGAATTGAAGTTTCTTGTAAAATTGATCGTTCGGCAAATTAAGCTCCGATAAATTAATTAACGGGTTACGAAAATGGAGGGAGGTCGCTAAAGAGGGAAAAAAGGGGATCGCGGTGTACATGGCAGAATGTTCGATATTTAACATAGGGGTCGTTTGTTCTCGCGGAGGCGGTGTACATATCGAAGTATTTGTACGCGTTGTAAATTAGTAGTCTAGACCCGGGGCCGGCGCACAGTGGACAATTCGGACGAAATTTGTTTCAAAATCAAAGAACTTTCGATAAAAATAAGATAAAATGGATGATGAAATTTTTTTTAAATTGAAGCTGAAACTTTGTAGAATATGGGAAAAATAGGGAGATTATGGTACGAACGTTTTTTACGAACGCGCACTGTAATCTGTGATCCGTGTCGAACGAGTCAGGCAGCTAATATTTTAGCGTGCGAACCACCGTCGATCCATTTACGCTAAGCGCTCAACTATTTACGAGTAAACAGTAGCCTAACCGCGGTGTATATCGTTCATTATCATTCCTCCTCGGCTAATCTCAAGTTTGCGGAATCGATGGCGGGCCGAGTCGTTAATCTTTAGTAACGCAACCGCGATTCTCCCCTCAGCTTGCACGGGAACCGCATTTTCCGTATGCGAGGGCTTCCACTCTTCCTCGGCGGATAGGCTCCTCTGCTAACCGCCATTGACACCGGGCCGCGTAAATTTATCCGCGGTCGCAATTCACGACGGCTCCAAAAAAGTTTCCGTACGCCCGCCATCTTTTTCTTCTGCTCTATTTGCGAAATAACGCCCTGGCCCGTAGGAACGCCTCTCTCGCTAGCTTTGTGCTGGCGCGCCATAGCAAACGCGGAGATGTATCGGGTCGTTGCAAACATCCTGATACGATTCTCGGTTTATCTTCGATTTGCTCTTCATTACAAAAAATGTATATTTATATTATATTGAATACAGAATATATTAATAAATATATAAAGAATAAATTATATTTCGAGAATCTTTCGAGAATCCCTACTTTTTCAGGAATCCCGATAAATTCGAGAATCTCGAAATTTTCGGGTATCCGTCCGGATTCCGAAAAAATTTCGCCCGACCGTTCTTCACCCGACCCGATATTTCGGGTTCTCGCACACCCCTGGTATTGAGAGTTATAACGCGTTTCGTGGTCTGGATAAGAGCCATTATTTTCGATTTTCCTAGTACTTTGCGAGTTACGTGTATAAGCTAGACCGGCTGAAACAATCGACTTGATTTAGATCGATATTACCAGAGGGAGCAACGAAAGTATTCGAACGATAAGATCAGTAATGGCCCCGGCTCCGGAGCGATATGTATCTTACGGGAAATGAGAAAGTTGAATGACTTCACAATATCTGCTTCCCTAAGACGCCTCCCTTAAGATCCTTTTTAAATGCAATGATGCAGCGGGAAGATGCAGTTCACTTTTATGTGTAGCTCGGTGAAAGGAATCGATTTACGTAAAATGAAAACATGTGGTTCCATTTTGTGGGGAAGAAGATGAAAGACAGGCTCCTCGTACGTACTTGTAAAACGAATAGTTCACCAGATCATCCCTGTTGAACTTGCGATGGCATAACAATTCATTTGTTAGCAACAAAGGCGAGCCAGCCTTCGCCACATAAAAAAGTTGTAAAATGCAACTTTTAGTATTTTTTCTACAATTCCGATCAATTGCAATTTTTGAAAAAATTTTTTTCCGCATCTTGTAGCAACCTAATTGCTCTCGCTTCTTCTTCGTTATCGTCTTTTTAAGAGTGTCTAAACACTTATGAGCGGCAGTGTCTGTAGGATAATAAAAGGGATCGATTGGTTCAATAAAAAAATTGGATTGCATTAAGGAATAAAGTGCAATTGCACCTATCATGAGCATCAGTGCATTCACATAAAAAATCATTTTTTCCTCTACCATTTCTTTCTATACTCACTTAAGAAAGAGCAGTAACTTATATATCCCAGTTCCCAGAATCACCCGGTATATTGTTTTTAGTTTGCTACAATGATTAAAGAAAAAAAAGACGTTTTCGTGTTGTTTGCAGCATTGGGAAAGATTATTATCGCGCGTAGATATCTCGGGGAAGCTAATGTCTGATGTTTACAAACTTTTCTGATCATTGAACTCGAAGTTTCGCACCCCTAACGCGGCGTGACCTTTCAGCGCGGCTTCTGTCATTTACGCGTTGGCGATGAAAGAGTAAAGTATCGACTTGATTCGCGCGTCAGGTTATTCTCTCATGACCTTAACGGCGGTGAAAGTGTTTGCCGTAAGTATCATAAATAGTTGATCGTTATAAGACCCCCGCGGCCGGGTTAAAGTATTTCCATTAATGACACCCATGCAGGACATCTTTTCGCGTAAATCTCTGAAACACGAACTATACAAGGTGTTTCGTTTATCTAAGAACGGAAATATCTCGTGACGTACTGAAGTTACGAAAAAAATTTGTTTACAAAAATTATTCGGTATGACGGGAAGAATCATATGGTGTAATATTTTTCGGGACTGGAAAGGGGATTTCAAAGTCAAAACAAGTTTTTAAAATGGAACCATATATTTTTTTTGTCATACCACGATAGCATTTTTCGAGACGAATTCAACGATATATCACATTGTTATTTACTGTTACATAACATTAGAAATTACAGGGTGTTTCACGCAAATTGTTTCAGGCCATAACTCCGTTATTAATTTACGAAATTATTTACGTTATTATTTACGAAAAAATATCAAAAGAGAAAGATAAATGTTTTATCTTAGATTTTTTTTAGGTGCAACTGTGCATGTGCAATTAAGAATTGCATCATTTCTTTAAATAGAAATGCATCTTTTTTGTTGAGTACATCTCTAAATACATATAAAAACCCGTTGCTTTTTCTGATGTCGAGTCACAAAGGAGTGCAAAGGGTTAAATAAATTCAGTGATTTTCATTTTCGTAAACCAGATACATTTAGTGTTGAAGCATTAACGGAGAAAAATAAATATTGGGAAGAAAGAAATTGAAGAGCGTGAAATTTCGCTTCGGACATAAACGATCCAGGTTGGTAGAAACTGGCTGACGTTAGAATTGCGTCTAGAAAGAGGATCCTTTTCCCTACGAGGGTTTTAACTGCTTCTAATAACAGCTCGCAACACGGTTGAAATATTTTTCTGCAAGGGATGTATCCGAGGAGAAGGGAACGGTATCGATCAAGTCGAAGAAAAGGCGAATAAAACTCAGCACGTACCCTGCGCTTCGGTGGTACAATTTTTATAGTTTATCTCCCAGGTTATCTGGAGAAAGGTGGAGGGAAGAGAACCGACGGAGCGGCGAATTATTTTCGAGGGCGAGATTCGATAGAGCCCGGTATCCCGCTGTTTTAGAACAAAGCCGTCGCAGTTATTTAATAACGCAGCAGCGAGGAAAAGTCGCGGCATAATAAGATTGTATTTTCGCCGAACAAAATTCCACGCGGACCACCCCGTCTTTTCTTTGCCGTCTTCCCCGCAGCAGCGCTGCGCAGCGTTGACGTTGAGTGACGCATGCTGCATAATTCAACGCCCGGGTTGTAATGAATGAATTACCCCCGCCCATCGCACTTCGCTGCAGTCTCCATATTGGAAGCACGCGGCACACACTCGGAAACTGTTATGCGCGCATATTACAAGACCAACTAATTCAATTATAAAAGCAACTTTCGGCCAGCGATATTTCCGAGTCACCCGGCTTGATCCTTTCGACACGTTCCACGGTGTGTTCGATGCAATGCGAAAAATTAATTCTTCCGAGAATAAAATCTTCCGAGTATTAAACTGTGATCCAATCAGTCATGAAGATTTTTACAACGTCTAACAAATATGAAGGCTGCTCTTTACCGGACTCAAGATTTGTGTCTTTCTCTTATAAATTATTATGTATTTGGTATGTGCAGGGTTAGGGTTACCTGATCCTGCAGGTCGAAATTTCGATCCTGTAGGCGCCGCCATATTGGTAATAAAAGTTTAACAGTATTTAAACATGTACAAAATTCTATATCTAGAATTTCGAAAAAAATTTGTTTTCGACAAAAAATAAAAATTACTTTGAGTTTTTAAATATTCAAGTATATTTTTTATCTCATAATGTTATAGTTGTCATCGAGACGAATCTAACGATCTACCTTTTTATGATCCTGAGCCCATAAATAACGCTACAATATTTTATTCCCGTTTTTCGGTCAAATACTCCACTGTGCGACAGTTCCTAATAGAAATTGGAGGTAACCATGTCACAATGGAGCATGAGGAGTTATTATCGAATCCCATGGTTCGAGTCAACTGAGTGAACCGTGCGGCTTCGTCGCCTACTTAATCGAGTATCGAGTTAAACCGCTGTCCTTTTGGCCAGGTGAACAATATTCCGCGGCAGTTGCAAAACAAGGCCGATGGCGCATGCAACGAACGCGTTCTTTGAAATTCGCGGCAATTGTTCGAGAAACAAATGCCATAAATCATAGGGGCTCCGGGCAGCTAGGCGCAAAGATAATCTTATTCCCACGCGCGATGTAAAGCTCCGAGTGCTCCGTCTTTTTCAAACCGAGACGTCTTCACATACTCCACTACGTCTCCGTTTCCCGTATCTTTCGAGCAGTAAGATTTCTCAACACTTGTTGCCCTGGACCATCGATCTATCAACGTCTCTTACCTTTATCGGCAGCCGGCTCGATAAGGAACGATAGAGTTTAGGTAGAATACGGGCGCAGCTGTTTATCCACTGAAAAGGATGAAGTATTGCGCACTGCCACCGCGAAATGTCCGACAAGGTGGCAGGAATCCAGGCAGGTTACGATGAAATCTGAATTCTCGTGTTACCTCGATTCTTTCAAATCTCAGTGTCACTGCAAATTTATGAAACTCCTTCCTAACAGCTTCATTTTAGTCCAGTCAATGAAAAGGTTTAAAAGGAGCTTAAAAGCTTAAAAGGAGGGTGTAGAGGGAAATGAAAGGAACACAATGTTTGACTTTGGGACTTTGTTTGGACTAGTTAGGAGGTAAACATACTAAAAGTCCCCACTCCTAGGAGGTGAGCGAGGTGCAGGGAGGCACGTAGAAGGTCCCTTTTCTCGTTTTTATACGCTTATATCTCGGAAACTATGCGTCCTAGCGATAAGATCATTCTACACAAAATTAAAGCTGACAAAATGTGCCACAAGATTGATTGCATTCAGTTTTTCGCTATTTCGCATAGTTTCCTTTTCAAATCGTCCTAATGTTTTTGCTGTTTTAAATTACATGCATCCATTTTCGTCATAAATGCATAAAATCCGCAGTCTGGTAATTGCAAAGATGCTTTATCATCACGTATCAGAAAATGAGGATGCGTAGCCCGCGGCGTTCACGCGTGTCTCGAACAACGGGGACAAACTGCAATTAGATGGCAAGACGCCTGCTCCGCTTATTTGTCCTCTATTGGCGGTGTGGCATCGAACAATGTCCTGTTCTTCCCGAAACCGTGGCAGCCCAGGGACGGCATAATTGAATTCAAACACTCGAGCATAATCAGCCGGGTGTCTCGCGGCGCGGCATGTGTATATCAGATCAATTGCGAATGTATCTGGAAATCGGGGTTACCATGTATGTAGAATGATGACGCAGCGAGAGCCACCTAGCGTGGAACAATCGATCGGTGGTGTTTTTCATTCGCGCGCTTTTAACGCATGCAACACGCCGCTCTATTTTCAACTGTGCAACCCCGTTTATCGTCCTGGCGGCGTGTAACCTGTCGTTCGTCCGCGAGACGATGGCACACAGAAACTTATGGGCCTCTGATAACCCTACTTCGCGCCGCAAGCACTGTAATCCACGGTTCAATTTCACTATGTTCGGTGAAATTCTCGCGAGGAGGCCAGGGACTGAAAGGGTTCCGAAAATTACTGTTTCGAACTGTTGTCAATATGTTGTCAATAGGTTCTGATTGACACGGTCACGAAGACCAGGAATAATGTCGTAACTACTAGGAGTAGATAGCTGATTTTATGGATTTATAAGAAAAATGAGTAGACGATGTAAATACTGGAAGAGTTTCACAGTGTCAATACTGTCTGAAATGATTGAAGAAAGAATGGAACCCACCCTGGTCCTTACAGCTGATGCAGACAATTTTTGTTTTACATATAGATCTGCAGTCCTGTTATGATACTTATATCATGTCGGTTCTATCACTGAGCTGAATGTCCTGACCCGCTGTTCCTCCAGAACCTATCGACTCTACCAGCGTTAAGTGGGATCTAGGAGATCCTGTGAAATTCCGCGCGTTCTTTCCGTCCACGAGGAAGCTAAACAGCTCGAGCGGCGCGTCTCGAAAGGATTACCCGGTGTGTATCGTCGGGAGAGTTGGAACTCTCACCCTGCTGGTGAATCATTCCCGAAACTCCCTGGAGAAATAGAAACACGTCGGGCTGGCTGATAGAGGGACAAAGGAGCGCCGAGTCCGCCGATAAAGCCGAACAGGAACTAAATGGGGAAAAGAAGTAGCGAAGGAGGAACGGCAGAGGTAGCAGAGAGGTAGCAGAGAGGCAGCAGTGGCGCGACTTGCCGATGAGGTCGGAGATTGTTCGCGGGGCAGGAAGAACGGGAAGGATGAGGACGAGAGACGTGGACGGGGTGGGGGCGATGGGGGACGAAGGGGGTAAGGACGAAGGGGAACGTTACTGGATACGGTGGGCGAACATTGCGGTCCAGAGGGATGAAGGAGAGAGAGAGAGAGAGAGAGAGAGAGAGAGGTTTACAGGGTGGTGGGAGAGGGGTAGCGACACACTGCTGTAAGAGAGAGGAGACGGGGACAGAGAGACGCGGCGCCGGATCCAACAGGGTGGGGGGACGGATAGTTAGGCGGTGGGTGGATAGTCGGGGGTAGTGGGTCGGTCGGTTGGTTGGTTGGTTTGCGTGGAGGAACTGCGCGGCAGTCGAGGCCGCGAGGCTCAGTGCTGGGGAGCGCAGCATCGCGATGTGTCAGCTTCTCAGTGCTGTTCCACACGCTTACGGCTTCTTTCCTCGTTCGAACTTTTCCTTTCTCCGCGTGATCCTCGAGTGACAGCATGCTGCGTCCGCTTTAGTTCCGGCTCTCCTCCGTTCTCTGCGCTTCCCGCTTCGGTCCGTGCGAGATCGTGTTCCGGTTTTCCGTTTCGGTTTATCGTACGCGAGCTACGTCGTGGTCGTGTTCGCGAGTGCGTGTGTGTTTAAGTGCGTGTCAATCCTCTATCAGCTCTAGCCGGAGTTTCTCTCTCTCTCTATCTGTTTCCTCTATCTTTCGGTGTGTCCGCCATGAACGCGAGGATCATCGCGATCATGGCACCGGGTAGCAGAGTAGCCACGCGGCGATCGATGTTCGACTAACGAGACAGACGGCGGAGAGCGTTCCAGCCGTCTTGCCGCCTTGGTCGTCTCCCAGGCGATGGAAATGGATCCGTACGGGGTCGGCTGGCCGCCTCAAGGTCATGGTGTCGCCGCCAGTGGAAATGTCGGTGGTGGCAGCGGGAGCGACGGTGCGAACACGATACCGCGATGCTGGAGCAGAACGTGTAGATCGACCGAGCCGTCGCCGATGCGGCCGATCGAGCACAGCATGCGCTCTACCGAGGCGATGCGCTCGATGGAGTCCATGAGATCGATGGACTCCGTAATACGGCAGCCGTCCGCCGATCCTATGCGGGCCTCCGTCGAACATCATCAGTCCAGCAGGTCGTTGGAGGCGATGTCCAGGCCGATGGAACAGATACGCACCGAGCAACCGAGATCCGCGGTGGTCGATCATCCGCAAGCGGCCTCTTCGTCCTCGATGTCCTCCGGTCCGATGAGAAGCGACATCGAGCACCACGCAATGCGCGCCATAGAGCACCCATGCCGGCTAAAGGATCACGCCAGCTACATGCACGACCACCACTTCGGCCGGATGCACGATCACGGGTGCAGATCCGTCGAGCACGTCTCCCGCATGCTCGAGCATCGTCTTCACGAGCAACACCCTGGACGACCGCCGATGGACCAACCGACTTGCCGTTCCTTGGAACAGACACCCTGCCGTTCCATGGACCAAACGACATGCCGGCCGATCGATCACACACCCATGAGACCGCCGACCGTCAACTACTCCTGTCGGCCACTCGATCATGCTCCCGGAAGACCCATGCCGATGGACTGTGTCATCTACGGCCCGCATACACATCCGCCGCCAAGGTTACCCAGCGAGAGCCCATTCCGCGTCAATTGTCCCGTGCACAGCCCCTTCCGTTACAGATTCCCCAACGGCGCGGGAACTGATTATCACTCGCATCAGGTAAGACCCTATCGAGAACTCGTACATCCATTCGTCGATCCTATATCGACGGGCTCATATCAAAATTGCCTAAGTTCAAAGAAATTTTTACAGTAGACGATTAAGGGGGTAGACTCGTTTTTCCAGGATTGCTAGGGTGCGGGATGCGCCTTCTCATATCTCGATAATGGAAAGATGGGGTTCTTCAGAAGTCGAAGCGCTAGATAAAAAGTCATTTAAATTATTAGGAAGCATACAGCTGTCGCAACTTTATGAAAATAGCTACACGAGCAGCTGTATGCTTCCGAATAATGCGAATTACGCCTCGAAATCGTAAAAATAGGACTTTTGAGGGCTGGAAACGCGAGTCTGCCCCCTTAAAGCGAGACTATTTTGCTTTACACGGAGACTTTTTCAAACTACGTTTACAATTTATTTAGACACTAATTAAAGCATTTAACAAAAAAATTATCCTCAAACCGTAGAAATTGAAGTACCTAACAAGGCGAAGCTGAAAACCCAATTTTCATGAAAAATGGACCCAGGCAGTTTTCGTATGAGGCCGACGATATGTCTGTCTCTATCTTGGCTTGAGATTCTGCCGCGAATATCGCGAGCTACATACGTAGTCACCGATGATCCTCGGGGATGATCCTCACAGGGTCCTCGAGTAAAATTCACTCATTTTCGGTACCTAAATATTGTGAAATGGTTGCTGTTTAGTTGTGCTGAAATTCCATCGACCCATTTAAAGCTGATGTTACGATACAATGCAATTCGTTGAACCAACTCACGCGCATAGTTTGCGTCGATTTGTCTCACAAGATACAATTTAGAAACGCAATTTTCAAGTTTCTGGTCATTGTATGAAAAGAAGGACATTTCGGTTTGACACGTATGTCTAGCAATGAATGGAGACAATTTTTATTTTCTATAAAAATCTACCTACCAATTATTTATTGTTCCTGAGCAGCCAGCCGGCTTGCTGCCGCTAAATCGCGCATAACGTGGGCGCTAATACGGCCACAAAACTTTCAACGCTGCCTTCATCAAGGAACAAAAGCCGCGTCGTGTTCTTCGCGCGTGTAAAAATCCACCATTAAACCGGGGAATATTAAAAACTTTCCGTTATGAACCGCATCAAATTGCTTTTAACGTTTGTTCCCGGGGCTAACCTCTGAAAAGTCGAACCTCCCGTCCTTCTCGCTTGCTCGTTCTAATGGACGTGCTCCTGCCGCGGCTAACTGAATCATAACACAAGATGGCGGAAGAATTACAATCAGGCCACCGTCAAAGGATTCCTCGCGGAACACGAAATGAAAGGTACTTCGTTCCCTCGAGAAACGGAGACGAGGATTTCTATGAATTCCACGGAAACCCCGACGTTCTAACCACGTTACAACACTCGATAATTATGCTACATTTTACGCGATTCCATAGAATTGTATAAAAATTCATTCGTGGAAAATTCTGACCTATCCATGCTCTAATTAGACTCACGCATTTTCGACAGAAATGTTTAAATTAAAATATAATAATTGAAACAATTTCATCCTGGAGTATTGATCAGGGTCCCAACTCTAGCTTCCCTTTCTACGACGCCATTCCCCCACGCTTCCGCCACTGCCTGGTCACGTGACGCGATCGTCACAGAGTCACATGACCATTCCGGTACTGGCAGAGAGAGGGGTTACTATATTATATATAACACTGATCGTTTCGTAAAAATTACAACCATTTTAAATGAGTTCAATATCAAATATAATTGGTTTGTGTTTCCTACTTCTTTGCAAGATAAAATATTGTCTTTATATGTTTTTCACTTGGCATCGTCATTCCACGATAATTTACAGTAGTTATCTGGGCTCAAGAAAAAGGTCCCAATTGGCACCTGCTTCCTACAACTTGTGTAGACAGTTTTTATTTTCTAGAAAAATTCTTGAGCTATGTATAACATTAGAGAGCAACCTCAGATCTACAAACAAGTCATACAACTATTTCAACAACAAAGGATCAGCGCATATTTTTCATTTGAAATGAAGAAGACATTTTTGAATATTTCAACGCATCCTCTCGTCCACAAAACATTAAAACCGCCAGCGCCGCCTGTTTTCATTTTCTCTGTTGAAACTTTTATCGAAACGATGAATCGAACAGCGTTAATCCTCTTTTCACTGGTGTGTACATACATTTGGAAAAATTGTCGGGTATTTCGGTGCGACAGAATGGGAAATTTAGCTGGTTCGTTCGAAACGGCGAAGTGATTTTAGTGTTTATGACGTAGTGTCTCGTCGGCGGACGTGCCGCATCAAGAAACTGTTAGCGAAATATGTTACGCTGTTCAAATATAATTGATCTTCGAGCACTTGGCTGGAATCCAACGCAATTAACGCCTTTTGGGTGCACGATGCCTTGTAAAAGTGACCCTTTCTAACAATAAGAGCTTCGTGTACGTCCCGCGTTGCACTTCGGTCGTGTTGGAAGCGTGTCTACGGGTGTGATAGCATCTAACGAGCCAATTTTCTCAAGGAACGCTGAATGATTCTGATCTACCGATTTCTATGCGATTTTCTGGCATCGCGTGGAAAATTTAATACAATTATCGACTGTCAACGTGGTTAGCAAGTCCGAATTCTCTAAGAATTCATAGAAATCCTCGAAATTTGAAGAAAACCTAATGGCCCATTAAATTAGAATTATATTTACACATTCTAAGTAATTATTAAAAATCCACAGGGCTGTATAGGACCCAATAGTACTTTCTTTCAGAATTAGAATTACATTTGCACACCCTTAATAAGTATTAAGAATCCATAACCTCGCAACCCTGGAAAAACAAGTCTACCCCCTTAAGAAGGTGAAGCAACTCGTCAAGAGTGAGATAATCGCGTTTAACAGACGGATCGCTCTGGAACCAGAAATCTCCGTCCGAATTTCGAGAGTTCTGTCGTACGTTATCGTCTTATCGCTGAAAGTATCTCAATTTCCGTGGGGTCGTGGGGCAAGGATCGGTCATTTATTAAAGTCTTTTGCGACAGAACGGCTGGATCTGCTCATTTGGTCGCCTTTTGTGCTGGCCTCCACATGTCCCGGATCGATCTCGGGAAAAGAACGTTTGAAAAGTACCGTCGTCGCTGCCTCGACGCCGACGTCACGCCTTTACGATACCCTCGTTCGCTTTTACGTGCCCGAAATACGAAAGGACAGGGCCAGAGTGTACTGATTTCGCAGAACCAGCCGAATTTCGCCGACAGGGAATCGGCATCGTTCACCGTTCCCATGTCTTTACGTCTTGAACACGCGAATCCGCGTACAACCGAGGGAAACGTGACTATATCCTCCTTTTTTTCTCCTCGGCTTCTGTATTATTTACGTGCAGGACCACTGAAAGAATAATATAAACCAAAGGTAACTTTTACTAAACTAATTCTTCTAGCCTTACAGAGAAATTGAAGTCGTTTTGTCCATTCATAATAAAGTTAATCTGATTTAAAGTATGAGTGATCAGTTATGCTCCTATCTGTATATACGAACAGAAATTTTTTCTGGTAATCGCAGCTAGCACGCTAAATAGAGAATACATTTTTAAAAATAATAGAAATGACGTTATAAATTTGCAACTGCCACGTTCTTTATTTTTTTTCTATAAAAATATATATTTTTATAGAAAATCTTATCTAATAATCGCAACTAGCACGCTAAATAGAGAATAAATTTTTATAAAATAGAAATGACGGTGTATAAAAAAATTTACAATTGCCACGTTATTCATCTTTTTTCTACAAAAATATATATTCGAACAGAAATCTTTTCTAGTAATTGCAGCTAGCACGCTAAACAGAGATAATAAATTTTTATAAAATAGAAATGACGTTTGTAAAAATTTTCAATTTCCACGTCCCTATCTTTTTTCTACAAAAATTTGTGTTCGCACAGAGATCCGGTCTGGTAATCACAGTTGGCACGCTGAATTAGTGAAATAGTTCGGTGAAGAATGCCCACTTGTGGTCGTGATCCTCTCCCGTGGGAACTCGGAAAGCCACGTAAACGCTATTCGCAGTACACGAACACGTAACAGAGCAGGTTGTAAAACTCGATTACCGGTGTGCGGAGGGTTTCTAAATTTTTGACGGGAGTTTCACTTGGTCGCCGCAGTAAAGCGATCCATTTCGCGTGCGGAATACGCCGCACGGCGACGCGTCGTGCAGGGACGATGCGCGAAGCCTTAGGAAACCGAGCCACGTCCAATCATTCCGCATGTATTATTAACCCGTCGTCGGGGGTTCAGCCTCGAATACTATGCGCCACGGATCCACGAAAATGACAGAATCGTGATACGCGACACGAAGCGATGGTATCAGCAAAAATTCGAGCGGGTAACGTTATCGCATTTCGTTCCACGTTTCGGGAAGACATGTCCCGGGATCATGGAGCTTAACACTCGGAAGGCGGACCGTTTCCATCATTGTACCGATGCTGAACGTCGATACGGACGGTTCTGCATTTATTCCAAATATTTTCTTAATTGTACTTCATGTACAGGGTATACGCCAAAAAAACATTTTTCCCGAAATTTTATATATAGAGGTTTCTAGATGTTTAAATACTATTCAACGCTTTTGCTGAAAACATTTTTTCCTCAGATTATCGTGGCATAACATGTGGGAACTTAATACAAATTATAGTTTCACAAATGTGACCCATTTATTTCAAGCAGAATGATCATATGATCAGTTTTGTGAATGAACCAAATGGAGTTGTGATGCGTATTGAAGCATGATAGAAAAGTTTAAAATAAATGTGAGAACACGCACATAATAAAAATATAGTTGCACAAACGTGACCTATTCATTTCAATTTCTTCACAAAACGATCACATGATCAGTTTTGTGAATCAACCGAATGGAGTTGTGATGTGTATTGGAATATGATAAAATAATTTTACTAATATGTGGGAACTTAATTCAAAATATAGTTGCACAAACGTGACGTATCTATGTCGAAAGGAAAACATTTGTGAATGAAGTAAACATTTGTGAATGAATCAAATGGAACTGTAACGTGTTCAGTATTGAACTGATCGCTAAGCGTTTTTCTTTTATTATTTCTCTGTAGCCAGAGTAATGCGTGACCCGGCATTGACATTGTTACAGCGTGCTCTTTGTCTCGGTCCGAAATTTGTCTCTCTGATCAATCTAATGGCACTTTTCCAATTGCTTCAGTTTGGCTTGGAATTATTCCAACTAATCTATAAAGTGTTCGAATGTCGAAGATCAAACTTTGCTAATATATTTCAAGCAGAACCAGTGAAGCAACTTTGTGCGTGCAACTTTGTTTGAACAAAAATCGAAAACGCGAAGGAGAAACGAGATCATTTGCGGCGTCAGGACCGTTTCGACAGAAACGATATCGACCGATGTCGGTTATTTCGAATATTAAATATAGCTGAGCAAACATGCCGAGTAAATATCGTCGACACACTTTTTCGTTCGCTAATATTTATATAATAGTTTTTGCCCGTACCGACACATGGCTCGCTGACAAATTTTCATCGTTTAATATTAAAACACTTTCGCCAAATTAAATATGTGCATATGTACCGCGCTCAGAAGGATATGAATAAATTACAGCCTCATCCGGAGAAATTTTATAATTTCATTACACGCTTGTAACTTTCGGCGGTCCGGTTCAAATGAGATTCCGCTGCCTAGCGTGCAGTTAATAAAACTCATTATAACATGTCGAATTCCTTGAAATATTCAGCCGAATGATATTTTTATTATTAACAGATTCCAGGTTATATAGGAAATATTATTGAATTAAGAAGTTCGCGTAATACTAATCACTAGACTGCGGATTTTCGTGCAAAATAAAAATATACTGCATCGATTGTGGGAAGCTATAGTTAAAGAAAAATTTATTTCACATTTCATAGTATTTTTACCGTTGAGAACAACATGATATTCATCGATTTTTCAAGTGAAAACTTGCTGGGCAGTGAATAAGACTGATCCGTCACGCTCCGAGGTGAAACGCTACTCGGGTAATCTCGGGCTAGCCGAGTTAGTTTACTAGACGTGATCCACCTAAATATCTCCTTTATTAGCGACGAGTCATCTTAAAAACATTTGTTATGTCATCACATATAAAGGAGATATCTAGGTGACGAAAATTAAAAATTGTTATGTACATGCTGAAAATTTCATCGAAATTGGTCAATTGATTTGCTGAATATATGGGAAAACTGTTATTTTCACCATTTTTATAAATTTTCAGAATGTGCAGAATTTAAATGTATGTTCTTTGAAATTGATTCAAGTTATTGGAAAAAGAAATAATTGTCTATGTAGCTCCTGTATTTTGCAATTAGTGCAACTATTTTTATTTTGTATAAAAATCTGAAGTTCTGTCAACGATTTTAATCATAACCATAATTGAGAAGAGAAAATGGGGAATATACGCGTTAAGTAGAAATAATCGTCATTGGTCAGATAGGAATATAACAGATCACGGAGTCATGGAGCACGGGCACCAACAATCGCAATACTCGCTCTATATCGGTCCGCGCGATCGTCACTACAAATCAATATGCCGGCGCGCTTACCTGTCAAATACACTGCAAATTGCTCAACTTTAAACGACCACAACTTCTGAACCATTGATCCTACAGTATCGAAATTTCTATCTGCAGTACAAATCTACTGGATTACATAATAATTTTTAGAAGAAAGGCAAAAATTTTGAGTCCGGTAAAGTAAAGAGCAGCCTCAGTAAATATATGTAATTATGCAGTAAATAATAATTTTTGTTATAAATGCATAAAATCCGTGGTCTACTAATAAATTATTGTTCAGATAAATTCTCGAACACTGTATAAAGCAGATCGCATGAAATTTGATTAAATCCCTTGAAGATTGAACAAGTGTCCTGATACTTTCGATCGGGGCTGTATATTCTAGTTCTTTCTCCTAGTGTTAAATTCGTGTCGCGCAAAATGCAAACATCTGAAACGTAAACATTCCGCCAACGGGCTTTCGCGATACGTTCGGTTGGAAATATTTTCGCATTGTCAGTTGCGTTTCCAGGGTGAGTGATTAAGGAGATTTTCTGTGAGAAAAATGTTGGTGAAATGAAACACGATGCCGAAAGCAAGTAGGGAAGACATTGAAAAGGTCGAGGAGGAGATGTGGAGCAAGTGGAAAATATTTTTCTCTGAAATGAAGAATTACGGGGACATTTTTGCTAGCGTTACCTCACCTGAAAAACCCGTGTAACACACGGGTGGCAGACACGGTTTAGTGTTGCTTGTTTACGGGCCTTTGACAAGCTTTTTCGTTTTCTTGTCTTTTTTTGGAATGCACGTTTAATCGATGGAGCTCCGTGCACGTCGTCGCTTTTAACCATATTTTTTAGGGGCTAGTCGAAGGAATCTTTCCATGGTCCATTGCCGACACGTACACTACGATATCGGTCGTGAATACTACGCTCAAAATCAAATTAAATATGCATCGCGTAACCTCGTCGGTGCCTGCGAGAAGAAAATCCTCTATCGCAATGGCGGAAGAGACGCTCTCTTTGATTCCAACCAACGACTTCCATTTCCTTCAACATATTGATACCGAGTGTATCGAGTTATCCTTCAAAGATTGTATCTCACGACCGTATTGGCTCCGATTTGTTCGGCAGAGGACGACTTGTTTATCCAGCGCGCTGCTCTCGATGATGAAAATGCTTCTCGAAGCTCCGCTGGAATCGACGACTGTGGATTTCCATACAATTTCCCGAGGAAAGCGCGCATTCAGTAAAAATGAATTTGGTCTTTCAATAATTCTAGCATCTCGAAAACAGTGTAACGATATTCTGAAATTCTTCTGTCTTTCTCAGCAATTAGGATTTTCTTATAAAAGTGTCAAAGCCGGAATCAACGACTGTGAATTTTCATACAAAATATTTAATCAATGTCGATAAAATTTTCAGAATGTGCAGAATTTATATGTATGTTATTTGGAATTGCTTCAAATCTATGTAGCTCCTCTATTTTGGAATTAGTGCAACTATTTTTATTTTGTATAAAAGTCTGAAGTTTAGTCATAATCATAATCACAGTTGAAAAGAGAAAATGTGGAATAGACGCGTTAAGTAGAAATAGTCGTCATTCATCAGACATGACTCTAACTGTGTTAAGTAGAAATAGTCGGCAATGGTCAGACACGAGTCGAGCTGTGTTAATTAGAAGAAGTTGGTTTATTTTCCATTATATTTTTTCAAAAGATCGATCTTGTTATTAAACCTGATAGAAATATGTATCAATGTTAGTTAATAATCGAAAAATTTTCTGAATTTCTGAAGTTGAAAATTTTTCTTCCCACAACAGTTCAATTTCCGTTCGACTCTTCGGTCGCAACTTTGAGAAAGTGTAGCGCTGTAAATATCATAGCATAAAAAAGCGTCCGGCGGGGAAAATGTAACGGAAAGTTCAAGGTAAGGAAAGGTCAATGTGTTGTCGGGATAAACAGATATTGGACGCCAGATTTAATCGAAGCGTCCAGGAAAATGTCATTCACTCAGCACATATAGTGCGCTTGGCCTTCCGACGTTGAAATATGTGAAGTTTCTGCATCGGGTGATATCGACGCGAATATTCTCGCGAGGAGGTGATAGTAGAAAATAAAAGTTTTTTGACGGACAGTAAGAAGACAAGATCCTCGGGCGTCGTTTGGAACTAATAGCTTTAGCGTCCAGCATCGGGATAATGGTCAATAAAACGATGTTATTATGCTAGTAGCAGGATTACTGTCGCCGTATAATCCAGAAATTACTCGAACCGCATTGACCCCGATAGTAGCGCGAGTGATCTTCAATATGTCTCCTTGAAATGGCGATTTCGGCTTACCGACTGTTTAATACCGTGTCCCTCGCGGCCGAAGGAACCCGGTTAGACGTCGACGTCGTCGTCGTTTCGACGATTCCCCCGATGGCTTCTTTTCTTTCTGATTAATTCCCTATCCTATTTTTGAAGATGCAATCTCAGACAGCGAATTGAGGACAGTACCGACATTCATCGTCTTTTTCCTTTCACTGCAATAACCCCGCGAGGATTCTCTTAACCTCACCCCGCGGATAGAATGTATTCAGTGATTGGATTTAAAATTACTTCACACAGAGCCAGCGTTTTATATTTCACAGACTATTTCCCTCGTCTGATTACTCGAATATTATTAAGAACGAACTTCTTTCTGTTCTTCTTGTACATGAAAAATATAGACTTCGATGTTTATTAGTTGCTAATGTTCACTGAGCTTGTTGGAATGGATCAGGCTAGTATAGAAAAGTGTGACTAACCAATTTCTAACTCCAAACAGATTTTTATTATACTTTTGTTATGATTATCATAGTTGAGAAGAGAAAATGTAGAGTAGATGTGTGAAGTAAAAACAGTCAACATAGGTCAGACATAGATCTAGCTGTGTTAAGTAGAAAAGGTTTAACATTTAGATGTCGGATGTCGGATGTTTTTTAAAAACGTGGTAGATGAGGAAGTCTAGGTCAATTCAAACAATAATGTATATTATTATAATATAAATGTTCTGAAACAAAAAAACCTCGAACAATTTTTATCAACTTCTCAATCAATTTTTTTGTTGAAATTAAATGACTAGGTCTTGATACTCGGGGTCAAAATAGACCCATGCAACTCCGTAACAGTGACCTTTGTAAAATTGATAAATGTGCAACAGAATGTCGTCGAATATTTTTCTTCTAAAACTTTTATAATAAAAATAGTACAGGATCAATCTAAACATTCATAAAACCTCCGTTCGTTCCAGAGAAGCGTTAACTGACCTCCTGCAGAGTCTTGCGCAATTCGTGAAACGCATTACCGCCGCGAATCGATCATTCCAATTTATACTAGCCATCTAGCCGGCATAAAGCGAGCGTATCACCTGTTCATCGACGCTTATGAATCATCTTCTAACATATACTTAAGCTCAATTCCCTTGAACGGTTGTAATCGACTTTCCGCACTTTGTTCGATCGCGACAATAATTTATTTCTCCTCTATTTCTCCGGCCGTTTATGGAGCTGTTCGGTTTATAGGAATTTTAATCACTCTCTCTCTCTCTCGTGAACAGAAAGAGAGAAAAAGCGATTAAAATTCCTATAAACCGAACAGCTCCATAAACTCTCTCTCTCGCGAACAGAAAGCGGGGGGGGGGGGGGGGGGGGGGGGGGGGGGGGGGGGGGGGGAGAATCGACTCGGGCTGATTCGCGCGAATAAACTTATAAAGTTCGAACGGTGGGAGTGTGCAGCCCCCTAACTGTTCCATCCAACCCCGTCGGCGCTTCACATCCCCATAGCTGTATCCCCATATAGCCCACCCCTCCCCCGTGCCGGTTCTCATTTTCTCGTTAGCGTTTAGATAGGAACACCAATTTCAGAGAGCGTCGACCGAGGTCAGCAATTAAGCACTTCCCGTCGCCCATCGTTTTCCCTCGAGGACTAATTATTGTCCAAACGGACTAACCGTTTCGATACACAACGCTCGAGGACACTGTGTGCTGCAAGCACGATAATCCTTCCACGGTGTGCCGCTCTCTATAGTCATTAATATATATAGTTTAAAGGTTAAAAAACATTCGTACCCAAAATCTCCCTATTTTTCCCATATTCTGCAAAGTTTCAGCTTTAATTTAAAAAAAATTTCATCGCTCTATCTCGTTTCTATCGGAAGTTCTTTGATTTTCTCTCCGATTTCGACCGGAGGTCGCACTGTGCGCCGTCGCGAATCGACATGCAACCGTCCTCTCCTTTTCCAACACACGGGATCGTTACGAATTCTCAAGTGATGAACTTCCTGGCTACGGATCGGTCCACATTTCACAGATTTCATGCGGCACACTTTGCGCACTGCGCTCTTTGTCAACGGCAAATGTTCGCAACGGCGAGTCCCGGTCCTTTGACCACTCGGGCTTGAAAACGAAACTGCACCGTGCGGAGCAACGTGGATTTTACAGCTGATTCTACGAACCCTGATCGACCGAGATTCGCTTGGTAAAACCGACCTTTGTCTTCCGATTCAGGGTCAACCGAGCAACCGTATCAAGCAATTTTAACCATTAATCCCTCCGTTGCCATGGACGAGGTATCTAGATATCGCAAAATCGTTCGTGAGCTGGTATACAGTAGATTCCATCAAAAACACTGCAGATTGCTCAACTTTAAGCCACCATAACTCCTGAACCATTGATACTACAGGATCGAAACTTCGATCTGCAGGTTCCCTGGGTACAAATCTTCTGGATTTCATACCAAATACATAATAATTTATAGAAGAAAGGCAAATATTTTGAGTCCGGTAAAGTAAAGAGGAGCCAACTTGCAAATTGCATAAACATCCGCAGTCTATTCATCGCTGATAGAGATCAGCGCGTACGACTGGAGGTCGCGTCGATAAGTTGTCCTGAATTTTAATAAAAAATTTCCGGTTGGTGCTCGAACAGGCGGAAAGAAAATCAGCAAGTTGCCAGAGGACACGTTGCGCCAAGTGGGAAAGTGCTCGAGCAATATTGAAGTTATATTGTTTTGGCAAGGGGAGGTGTTCTTTGCGGCTGACTCTCGGAAGTTCTCAATCAGAAGTTTCGAATGCAACCGCGAAGTAGAACAGACGAAATCCCAGAAGTTGCGACGAATCTTTGCCTACCGGAGCAGCGTCTCTCTCTGTCTTTCTCGTCGTTGAGGATCCAATAAAACAAACAAGAATTAGCCGCCGGCCGTTCTCGCGCAGCCCGGTCACACTTCTGACAGCTCCACCGTAGCTGCATTATCGCGCAATCAGATATCCATTGGAAGTTTCAACCTCTTCAGCATCGTATTTCCGCGAGCGAGGCGCGGCGCGAATTGCGACCGTGATTTCGCAGTTCCTCTGAAGTGTCGGCTCTCCGTCGCGCTGCCGGAGACGCTTTTATTGATACCCAGAGATATCGATTATGGAAATGCATGTTTCCAGCCGTCGACAATTCAATTTGCGCGGCCGGGACGCATTAACTAAAACGCGTACTCCGCGAGACGCCACTCGAAAAAATATAATGGCCCGCGCCGGACAATCACCGTAATTGTACAGCCACGGATTGAAAACAGTTCTCGTCGAGACCCCGAAGTTTCAACACTCGCGTTAACCATTGGTAAAAATTGGTACGCCGACCGCATATCCTAGCATTTTTTTAACATTTTTAAAATCCATAATTGCATAAAGATCCGCAGTGATAAGATATTGTTCGCTTTTTTCGCGCATGCGCGACGATTCTAGCGTCAGTGGAGCACAAAGTTGGGCTAAAATGGGGTACCTCGGTTACTCCGCTAATTTCGCAAAATTTTCGCAAACCACCAACCAACTTGGACTATACTTTCTTTTAGAAATCCTGTATAAGATTCTGTACAATTTAATTACCGTTCGATGAAAACATTTATAACTACATTTATAACTAAACATTTATAACTAGATTGCGGATCTTTATGCATTTATGGCTTATGAAAAAAATTCGATAGAATTTAGTAAGTCAATCATCCCTTTCAAAAAAGTATAACATTTTTGACACGCGCTGTGTATTTCGTCATATCTATCTAAAGAATAAAATTATGAAGGAGATACATTCGGTTGAATAACAGTGTACAGTAGCAACGTGTGTTTTATTACCACGGAATCTTTCGCTTACGAATTCTTCTCGAAGTCTCGCGGTCTTATATGGAAATTTCTATTGCACCGCTCGAAGTATTGTCCCGTTATCGTCCGCATATCAATTTTTCTTTCCCGCATTGCAAAATTGATTAAATCTGGCGCAGCCACGCACGGCATAAACGTGTTGATCCGCGGTCAAAGGGAGCCGGACACGAGGCATTTTATCGATAACTTATTGTTATGCAAATTGCAGCCGCTGCATCGATATTGAAAGTGACGCAGCGAACATTCCAACTGATACGCTGGTTTCCATGCGGACGCGAAAAATCTCGCGAATATAAATTCCGCGATCGAGTGTACGCGGCGACTTTTCGCGCGACTTACGACGAGAGACGGGAATGGAAGAAAAGTAGAACGTAACGATTGTGTAAACAGCGAGAAAATCAATAGCAGGATCGTTGGGAGAGGAAGCACGCCGGGGGTTATTACAGTCTCCTGTCTCTTTATTTTTTTTTTCTGCTTGATAAGGGAAACCGATTAACGGAGAGTTCTCTTTTGTTTAGCTTTGCTAATTCCAGCGATGTCGTCGTTACGGTTCATCTAGTTTTGAACTGAAAATTATTGGAACAGAGCTCATTAAAGCGATTGATTGCATTCACCTGGAATCACCCATGTTGCGTTAGCTTTATCTCTCGTGCTGCTTGGATTCCGGATTACTGGATTCCCGAGGACCAAGAGATTCTCATATTGACGGGCCGCGTTCGATGTAATATCGTTTCAGTAGGTTAATTATATGGGGCATACACAGGGTGTTAACTGGGTAACGCAACGTACGATTTTTCACCCACTTGCAGCCGTCTGACAAAAAGAAGTGTAAAACAAGAGTTGCAGGGTATGGAGTGCACAATAGATATCAGTAAAAAAATTTGGAAATTTTTTTTCGCCATGAAATTTGTTTTCATGGCGAAATCGAGGTCACCTTGGGTATAACATATAGGACCACATATTTTTTCTTTTTCTCATTTTCACTTTTCATATTTAGAGGACATCGAGACGAATTCAAAACATATTTCATGATATTTTTACTAACATATTACTCGATTTACAGTAGTGGAAATTAGTAGTAACATTTACGAAACTGCGTTCGAGCGTACAGTTTTTATTGTATAGTTCAACATATGTCATATTCCCACTACTAGACTGCTGATGTTTATGCATTTTCCAATTTTTGTAGACAAATTTTAAGAAAGTTAGAACAGCCTTTGTAGATCCGAAACAAATAAAAATTGGGCAAAATTCTATCGAATTTTATATTCTAGACTTTTGTGAACATTTTCATAAGCCAGAAAAATGTATAAGATGATCAGATGATCTTGACTTCAGAAATTTAGGCTTGACCAACAAAAACGTTAATATCGAAAGCTATTTTATTTGTAATAAAATCCATTTTCTTATAAAAGGCTACGTAAACTAAATCGAGTCGATGAGAACAAATTGGTAGTTTAACAAAATTAGTAAAAACATTTATGAAACTGCGTGCGAGTGTACAGTTTTTATTGTATAGTTCAACATATTTCATATTCCCAATATTTGTTCCTCTCCACTCGGGTGTGCGCACACATCACCAATAGCATATTCTATAGATAGTATATCCTATAGAGGTGGTACGCTGTATAAATTTTATTTTTCGATGTACAGAATGGAAATCCAATATACGACCGGTGCTTTAAAGTTGGTAACTGTATAACGAGAGCATCTCGAATTGTTGAGAACGATCAGATCTTTGTCTCTTTGATACTTGTTATGCTTTATTTTCGCTATAGGAGGAGGAATAATTGAAACTTCCTTAAGTATAATTATTCGAATAGAATGAAGAACATAATAGAAGGGATCGATCGATATAACAAAAAAAATTGGGTTGCATTAAAGAATGAAGTGCATCCACATAAAAAATAGGGTCGTAGAAAGTTAGGACGTATTATGACATATGATCTTTTCCTGTATAATGTTTTCTTATTTTTACTTAAAAAAGAGCAGTAACTTGTTCCAGTTCCCAGAATCACACAGTATAAAAATGCCCTGGCCATGTTGATCCTTCAAAGCTGGAAGTGGGTGGTCACCGTAGGTTAAAAGAAAAGAGAGAAGGCCTAAATAATTTAACAGCGCATGCTGCTCGATTCGCGACTACAAAGAGGCGGAGTGGGGGTGGGGAGAAGGGGGTCACGTATTGTTCGAAAGGTACGATTTGTCTTTGGGTTACCGGGGCTGGTTACCCTCAACGGAATACATTAGCTTTGTATGAAGCGAAGGAGGAGAATTGAGCGTGACCAGCTGCATAGCGGTGTCCATCGCGGAGCATCTCGGGTTCTCTCGGTGCAATCTCCTCTTTCCCGTTTCCTCCGTTGGCCTTCTTTCTCGTTTCCTTCCTCGGTTTCTCACCCGCTTCTCCGACCCCCGCGCCCCGGTTCTCACTATGTACGGACAGGGCTGTCCACTGCAGGAGGACCGGTGACGGTGTGGTCACCAGAACCGCCAAGAGTTTCCTTCCTTTTCACCATCACGGTTCACATCGTGGCCATTCCACAATCTCGGGCATAATAAGTGGCTGGCTCATTACTTTTTAGTCAATATTTAACGACCAGCCGCCGCCGTCGCCGCCGCCGGCTGAAATTGCGGTCCTCAGTTTCTTGACCTCCAGCCCGCTTTCTAGGATAGGTGGCACTTGTAATCAAAGACTGTCCGATGAAGAACAGTTTTGTTAACTACTGACACTTTCCCGCGGAGTTTGTTGATGCACCATCCCTCTTAGCTCCGCCTCAAACCTCAAACAGAATAATGCTGTTTACTGCAGGCAAAAAAATGGGGATGATAGATTAAACAGGATCGTCAAAATATTGCGGAAAAGAAAGGACATTTTCCGGGTGTCGATCGCAGATTCTAAAATGTTCAACTTTAAATGATCGGTACAACTACAATTTGCATTTAGTTTGATTAATTCTTCCATTTTTGAGGTCAGTGAATATTCGAAAGGCAATACCAATTGATTAGATATCAATATGAGAAGGTTCATTTCTCGGTAAAATGTCACTAAATTCTTCGATCCACTGTGCGACGGGTTCACGCTCGAAAATGAACGAACCCGTTAATTATTTTTCGCGGCACGCGGTTCGATCATCGAATCAGAACCACATATTAACACATGTCGGGGTGGTTAATGCACGATGTAATTTCTGCATCGATCGAAGGTACAATGAGTACCTGACCGAGTGATATATTGTGTACAGGCGGGAGCCAACAGCGTCGACGAGTTTGCATCAAACAGGGGGCGAGTTTGTGAAATTGTGTATACGTATCCCCGGCATTCGGGTTACGACCCTGGATCGAGTAAAACTATCGGAAGCGAGATATACAGGGACGTGCCAGGGCAACTTTACAATGCACACCTTGATGCACTTGGCCGGCCGCGAACAAAACCTGATGACCGCACTGTTTCCTCTCCCCCCCTCCTCCTCCTCCTCAGCACCCCAAACGAGGGGGAAGCGCGTTCGCGAACGCAAAGTGTAATTTAATACATCGTCTTCGTAATTCTTCGCCTGGCGAATGCTAATTGATATGTAAATTAGGGTGGGCCAACGTAATTGCCGGACGTAATTGCTCGTTAGCGTCCGGCCGGCAACGAAATTATTGAAATTATACGAATCTAATGAATAAACCTGCCACCCCGTACCTGTGACTGATATATTTTCGGTTATTCCGCTGGCCGTTGGGGAACACGCGAAGACCTCGGCTTTGTAACGCGCAATTTCCTGCTATTTCAATCTTGAATAATGTTTATCTCCCCGCCGCTGCTCTCCCGCCATTAGTTCCCTGCTCATTTCGAAAATGATTTTTCCCGCTCGTCCTCGGAATTGCCCCGGAATACGTGATCGCTTGTTCGCCGCACAATCAGATTATTTTTTTATCGACTTTCTATTCGCTACATTCTTCATTATTCACTCGTGGATTTTTGGAATTGTGCGTTGCCATTGTCTCGCTTGCATAATGAGTTCGATCGAATAATCATCCACTTTGTTTCTTGTTTTATTTGACTTCCGTTTTGCACAATTTTTAATTATTTACCTAGGGTCATTCTGTTTGGTATTACTACTGACACGTGATCACAGGACGTTTATAAAAATTCTGTGTAATTCGGGAAATAAGGGTTGACTTTTAGGGAGAGAAATATATAGGAAATTTTTCATAAAATCGTAATATAATATATCATAATATATTACTATAAAATGTCTGTCTATTGATATACATATATAATCTTATATTTGATATGTACGTATATTATATTTTATATGTATATATATTATATACATACATAATAAATATTCTCTATGTGGTTTGGGAAATGTATAAAGGTTGACTTTTGAGGAGGCAGATTGGAACAATTCCGGCGCAGGAAGAATATTGCAGGTTTGTTATAGGGGATTGAAATCAGTTTTTGCCAGTTAAAACCGTATTCAAGAAAATTAGTTGTTTCCAGGGTCTCTGAAAGCGAACACTCGGCTAAATCTCCAGTTACTCGTGCGCCGTTAGAACGTTGCGAAACACAGCGCTCGAGGGTTGCGAATTGTGCACACGATGCGTCGAGTGTTTCTTGTTATCGAATACGGATTACATGCGATGTAATGTTCCTGAAAGCTCGAATCGATCAACGATAACTGTTTGAATATTTTCCCTCCGCGAGCGAAATGTTGTCTTTCGCATTGACGTCACGCATGTGCAGATGATATCGTGTTCCACGTTTACGCGCCTCTGCCATTTGCACGCAATTATACAGAAACGATATTACAACGAATCGGAACAAATGAATCGTTACGTCGAATAATTGCTAAACTTTGAATATAGTTTACTTTACATAGGACCGAAAAAATAACGGTCCTAGATCGATATCCTGGGACCGATATCCATGTACGAAGGAGCGTAATCGAAACCGATATCAACCAAAATTTCGGTCCTTCATAATAGTTACTTAGAATATTGGTCCTGCATAACTGTTTCAAGGACCGGAACCGATATCATAACTATTTGCAAGCCCTGGTCCCAAGCTAGGCTAGGGACATATGCTTCGAAACATATCAAAGTGGGAGCTAAGTCGTCCAGGGATCCAAGAGGAGCGAAGTTACCTGATCTGGCGGCGTGGAGGCCATCGCGGTTGTCAACAGTGGCTGTCTCGTTCCGTCCTGCGTCTAATAAGCCGAATGTGTTCGCTGGCTGAACCGTGTCCCGGGCGCGCAGACCTGATGAATCAACCGTCAGTCAATCGTGGCTAACCTATTTAATATCTGACCTACATGCATAGCGTCTCGGACATGAAATGTACACGGCTGGGCCAAGAGAGAGAAAGGGGGGGGGATCTCATCGAACGCTTAATCCCGAGCAAACTGGCAACGAACTTAACCCGGAGGCGAAGGCCGTAGGACTAATCCGGACGCAATGAGTTCCCCGAGCGGAGCCCGCCACACTTTTGTTAGTTATGCAACCGACAGCACTCATTATGCGGCTCGCTGGCAAATGTATTCATGAACGGGGCGCGTTAAGATCCGCCGAGCGGCTGCATAGTGCAAGTACCAGATCTCGTTGAGGCCTCCGCGAAAATCGCATGCGTCGTAACGTATCGCGGTTGGCTGACATATTAATAGGGCCGTTAATGAACCCGAGAGCCTGATGGAACTATGCTAATAACACGCCGCCATGCCATGGGACTCGAAGCGGACCGGGACGTGGAACGGCAAATAAGAATTGGCATTATTGCGTTTCGGTGACGCGTTCGCGAGCAAGCTAGCGGATTCGACAAACGCCCGTCGAATGTTTATGAACGGCTCTCTCTGTACCGCGCCATTTAATTGCAATTTTTCGCGGTCGGTATATTGCGTTCGATGGCGTCCGCGCATTGGTTCGCGCGGACGCCATCGAACGCAATATACCGACCGCGAAAAATTGGCACCCGCCGATTTTTATGCGGCCTCTATGCTATAGCGCTCGTTGCACGGCACAGTGGCCCGGGCGGTCGATCTAGCGTCGAATTATAAATCTCCCGCAACAATGGATTCCGTTTTTAAAGCTCGCATAATTATACACTCCTCAAAAGAATTAAGGAACTTTAAAAAATTGCTAACTGTTTACATGATCATAACTCCGGCCGAAATTGCTGTATCGATATCGTTATACAATGGTCTGAAAGCGTGAAACCTGTAGCTTCAGATTCTCTGTTTCAAATTTTTGCTGTGTTGTTTTTTCACAAAGTTCTAACGAGATAAAGACAACATTGACGGTTAACAAAAATTTTGTGCAGCTTTGTAACATCACACGGGGTGCAATAAATTTTTTTGATAAATCGCGTTAATGTCATTTGGAAGGGCTATCTTTCCTGCGTAAAATGCGTGGTTGTTGATTATTGTGCGATTTTTTTTATTCGGGTTATTCAACGTTGAAGTAAATGTTGTCTTTTTAACTTTAACTGCCTCCAGAGAGCGAGCAAATGATCGTAGAATCTTGTGCGAAAAAGCAATAGAAAGAGCGTTTCTTTCTCTTCATGGCACTTTTGTTTTTCCAATTTCATTAACATTTCGATATATCAGGTGTTTCTGAAAATATGCTTAAAATATGCACAATTTTCATTTTTCCTTTAACTCGCTATATCTCGGCGAGAAATGATCGCAATACCATGATCCTTTGAAATTTGAGATAAAATACTATTTGCCGTTTGAACAAATTTGCAGAGAGCAATCTGCGCAAAATATTTCCGCCGTTATTAGCGTCAAATTAAACGTTCGGTCGGATAGCTGGTGTGAACAGAGATTGCACATTTCGGCGAGGTTGAGGTTGTTTATCACACCGTTCTGGCAATTTAATTACAAGCCCCCGCTAACTATAGCACGAGACAACGACGTGAACGAAGGAAACAGCGTGGCTTTATATCATTCTCGGATTTCGTCTAAATCTTGCAAGATTGAAGTAACCGCTACTGCGAAGCCAAGTTCTTAATTATAAGATTAATTATAGCTGTCGGCTTCTCTGTTCTTCGATTATCAAATTTTCGGCTTTAAGCTACTTAAAATCAAGTTTCAACGTAAGTTTAGATTTTCGCAGGAGTTGTAATAGTTCGTAAATCAGAGGAACTGTGTGGGGACACGATGGTCTCATTAATCTGGAATACTATCTTCGTTTCTGGAAACCTGAACTGTAATAGAATATGTTTCAGGGGTGATTATAGTATATTATAGATTTATATTAAGCCGCAATGCTACTTGATTGCAGTGTTACGTCTTCCTTATATGAGAATGCAAGAGAACATGATTGAAATTAAAGTAACTCAACGCTGTAATTCAGAATAGCCTGTGTTCATTTAATTATATTAATTAAATTTGTGTTCTTGCATAAGAACATAATTTTGCACAATGTTTGATTTGTTGCAAATCAGAACCTGTTTTGACACAAATTTTCTGCGTTTTCAGTAAAATGAATAGGTGAAAAAATAGTAAAACGAAGGAAGAATATAATCATGTGATTCTTATATAACCATAATTATTATAAAGAGCATAAACATCAACAGTTTGACTGTAACAAAATAAATCAGTATACAATTATCCCAGACCTACTCCGATCACTTTTTGAGATGTTGAAACTTTTTTGCGAATATCTCGGAAACTAAAGCTGAGCGGCGGTAACATGTATAGGAAAAAGTTGTTCAGAATGATGACCTTGACAACATATTTCAACGTCATCAAAGTCGGTGAGGAAGCCCCTAATGTAAATAATTACCCAGATCTCTTCGAAAGCGTATTAGAGGACACTCCTTGAATGTTTATTTTCTCATCTCACTCGAAGAGTTTCTTGGAAGATGGCGCAGATACAGCGAGCACGCTCTCGTGAAATAGACTGTAAGTTCTCGAACTACCGAATCGTAACAATGACGAGTATCCGCGCGTTCGCATCCGGCGAAAATTGAATTCGCCATTTCCCTGTGCCCGGAGTGGCAGTTCGGAGAGCGGGCGTTTCCGGTGGTTCGATTGCTGGGAGTGTCTCTCGGGCAATAAAAGAAACCATATCACACTATGCTCCGGTTAATTACATTGTTCGCCAAGTTTTTGCGAGCCGGCATGTTCCAGGTCCACGTCCGCGCGTGGAAGTTTTCTTCCCTCGGATAATTGGCGTGCAATTAGCCAGGCAACGAGCTTCGAAAGTTTCGTGAGTCGCGTACAGTATCCTCTGTAATTGGGTCCCGCAATTAGGTTTGGTTAAGAAATACCGTGACTCGAATTCTGCGAGTATTATGCCGGCGTTACTCCTACGTAGAGGGAATCCGCGATGAATTGCGCGGACGACACCGGAGGCAAACGACAGCGGAAGAAATGGCCTAGAGCGAAGAGGGATAAATGTGCTACGGGTATCGCGAAGGCTTAGGTCCTGGCTGCGGTCCAATATGTATGTCTTCATAATCTCTCGACTTAGTGGAAAAGAAAGGAGAAAGGTATTGGGAATAAATGGACGGAGTAGAGGCGACCACCCTCCACTCCACTTCCCCCCCCCCTCACTCTAACTCTCTCGATCTCTCTGTCTCCGTCTCTTGGTTTCTCTCTCTCACCACTATTGCTCACTGTTGCGGTCTGTGATTAGTGATGGGATCCGGTGCCACGTGTACCGACAAATATCGACTAATTGAATTCCTCTGCGCCACCTCGATTCCCACATCTGTTCAGAAAGAATGCCGCGCCGCACTGTGGTCCGAATCGAGAAACTCAGTGACATTTCGCCAAAAATCAACTTTCTCATATTAATATCTGATCAACGTGTATTTCTTCTTAAATGTTCATAGATTTCGAAAATGAAGAAAATAAATCAAATATTTGCTCCCTTAATGATTTTGATAGAGGAGGAATCATATATTGACATCTTCAATTTTAAAAATTTTACAACAATTTTGAATTTCATCTACTCAATTTTGCTATAAGTGCATAAAGATCCGCAATCCAGTCTATTGTAATCATATAAAATTTAAAATTGTTAGACTGCGGATGTTTATGCATTTGTGGCTTATAAAAATTTTCAAAAAATGCTAGAATATCAAATACGATAGAATTTAGTAAGATTTCGATTTGCTTTGGATCTACAAAGGCTGTCCCCATTAAGAATAGGATTTTATTTCATGCCACTTTCTTAAAATTTGTATATTAACATTGAAAATTGCATAAACATAAACTGTAGATTTTCTTTTATTCTACTCGAGCAGTTTACGAAATTCGAGACAGGTATTTAGGAAAGTATAATCAAACTGGAGAATGTGACTTTAAAAGAAGTATAGGAAACGGCGTTGGCAATTACGGAACGATTTAGGAGAATTTACGGTGGCAGCATAAGGTAAACGGTACACTGAGTTTATGAGGGGGTGTGTATATAACAACTTAACCTCCTTAATCCCTCCATTAAGACTTTCAGACAGCGTCTGTTGTGGTTAGTTAAACCGTACAATTCCGGGAGGTAATGCAACTGTGAAATCAAAGTGTGTTGCAAAATTAGTGCTGCTTTCAAGTGATATTCAAAACTGCCATTCAAGAAGTTATAATTTCTAAAGACTACGACTTTGTAAATGGTAAATGTTCTATTGATTATACATGGTCTCGTGCAATTACTGAAATAACAAGGCACCGAAACATTTGTATATCTTCCGAAAAATAATGAAATAATAGATTCATGAAGAAGTAATAGTTATTAGTGTCGAAAATGTTGGATCCTCTTCGATAACTCTTATCGATGAATAAATCATCTCATCAATAATTATGATGAGCAAGTGACAAAAATTCTATCTTCGATAACTGTCATGAACGATTGAAATAAACTCCTCCTATGGATAACTGTTACGAGTGATTGAAATGAATGTCTCTCATCGATAGCATTTACCATCAGGCGAAAAAATCTCACTTCTAATCCTAATTTGTAATCAATACAATTTTCGTCGATGAAATACTTGTTATCTCACGCCTTTTTCTTTTCTGGTTATAACAGTTATAGTCCCTGAATATAAATCTGTAAGCATATGCGAAATATCTGAACTTGTAATTCTACCCGAAGACACAACAAGGAAAGAGACAATTGAATTCGCAAATCTATTTTTTAAATCAACAGACAAACTCGTTTGTGCATCGAGGTACAAGGTTACTCGCGTGGTTCTCGTGTAAGGAAGTTACCTATATGATGCATCTTCCTTGACGAAAATTGTGTCAAACCAGCACAATGGGCGGGCGTGAATTAATGAAAAAAAAGAAGAAAAACGAAACACGGTCAATGCCAGGCGTGTCTTTATTAGTTTTATCGCGCGCGGCCGCGCGTCCCTCGACAAAAATCATAATTACCAGAAGGGGCAGCAGTCATAATTAACGAGGGAGGGGTTCGCTCGCTCTAGACACTAAAAAACGAATTTGGAACGGTGTTTGTAAGAGTCGCGGCTGTGAAGAGCGGTACGTCTCGCGCTTTTTATGCTCGTATCACGTTTCCTCCGCGCTTCTGTAATTAAAACTTGTCGTGGAGATGTACGTTGCGAGGATAGGCATACCTACCGACGCAGTTGGATTACCGAGCGTTACCCGCTGCGACCGTAATTAATACATGGCGGGAGTACGAGTGGCTGTTTATCTCTCTTCCGAAGCTGCGTTACGTTCTAAGGGAGAATCCGGTGGCACTTCGGATGATAAACAGCGGGAACAGAGAGGAGAGAGGAGAAACCTTTCCTTCGCTCGTGGCTCGTGCATCTTCCTAAATGACACTCGACGAGTTCCAGCCAGCTTCTGCTTAACTTGACCGTTCTGTCTTGTACCGATTCTGTCAACGCAGGCCCACTTTAAAATTCTCTGTACAAGTCCGGTAGAAGTTACAATCTCGCTGGACCGTACTCCAGTGAAACACGAAAGTATTTAAACGCACTTTAAAATAGTATTACTTTTTTGTAATTGTACCAAACGACCTGATGTTTTGTAAGCAATTCGAAGTATTGGTTTACTAAATGATCCGCAAAAAATATTTTCCAAAAATTACAATTTAAGAGATTGCATGCAAAAATAAAAAAAGCATTTTCCAAAACTTTTTTATTTCGGCCCTTAATGAAAATTTAAAATACAGGGTGTTTCGTTTAAAACAGGACAAATTAATCAATGTGTAACCTAGACATCCAGTAGCACGTAAATGTAATGTTCTTGATCGAATCTCTCTGTCAGGGGGGATGTCGCACTAGCACGAACTGTGCGATCAGACGACAGACGGGAAGGAGAGTGAAAAAAGAAAAGCAATATGCATCGCGAGCGGAAAGGAGGAACAGGAAAGAATCGTAGGGACGCTGATGGGATGCAGGAAACCACCTGGAAAAGATAGCAGTTGAACGTTTGGTTTTTTACGAGCCTCGACTATCTGACTAGGCTACAAGTCGTTTTGTTCAGTCGGTGGATAACCTTTCCTTCCATTTCCTTCGGCGATTCGTTTTCCTCTCTCGGGCCCGAGCTATCAAATTTATTTCGTTCCTTCTGGCTGCGACGAATTATCAGATTCACTTTGTTTCCCCCGTATCTCGTTACTCTTGACGAGCACGCGAATGCATTAACGCGCTGGTCGCCCGCCACGGCGCGTGTGTGTGTGTGTAAGGTGTTACTGAAATGTTAATTCACCTGCCGCGGACGAGTAATCTTCGTCAAAGGGCGAGCCGGGAAATGCAATCTACGCGCCGGGAAAAATCATCCGTTGCCGAATTCTGCTCGTTGTGCCGACGTGCCACGGGCTTTTCTTTCCGATTTCACGCGCCGTTGAATTTCCGGAGTGCGCCTCAATTATTCGCTCAATTCTTGTGCGGGGTGTTTCAAAATTACACGGTCCAACAAATTTCAACTTTTTTTTGACGTTTCGATTCTCACTGTGCAATTCTTGTAGAGTTTTTCGCGCTGGTTCCGAATCTGGCCTTAATTTTTCTCCTAGACGCACAGTTTTTGTGAAATTTTGTGAAGTTTGAAAAAAAGACATATTTTCCAACTTTAAACAAATATTGTGATGTTATTATAAAAGATATTGAATTGTTCTTTACAGCAAACGATCCTGTAGACTTTCCCGAATCCAGGGATATCCCATACTAATACATTAAGATTGTTTAAACATGTTTAAACGATCATTAAAGATAAAGAGACACCACTTTTGCACCAATTTTTGAGGATATTTTTCAATTTATATAAAAAAGTAAGGGTTCAGCGGAAAATCGAACTATACCACGCGATAGAGCAGACTTTTATCTTAAGAAACCACCCTTTTAAGTTTCCAACGTCGACGTTCTTTTCGAACCAGAAAGCAAAATATCTTCGCCCGATATGAGTTGTTATAATGGTGACCGTCAGGCGAAGATATTTTGCTTTCTGGTTCGAAAAAAACGTCGACGTTGCAAACGTCAAAGGGGGCTTTCCCAGATAAAAATCTGCTCTATCGCGTGATATAATTCAAATTTACGCTGGACCATTATTTTTTAAGATGAACTGAAAAATCTCCTCTAAAATTGATGCAAAAATGGTGTCTCTTCATCTTTAATGATCTATTTGCTTCAGAAAGAAAATATTGTATTTCCCATTCGCTCTCGTGGCTTCAGGAAAAATAAAAATGAGGGGGAGGGGGTTGTAAAGTTTCAAGTTTAAAGTATACAGACAGCTCAGTGACTCGGTCCACTTGCTTAATTTCGTTCTCATTATCTAGCCTGCATAAATTAAACAGTTTCGAATTATTTGATTAAAACTTCGTCGGAAGTTAACCAACGCAAATCGTTAAAGCCTATCTAACTCGGACCCACTTCGGCGCAAAATTCGATACGTCCGAATCGAAATTTATTATGCAACAAGCCTAACTCGTTCAACGCGTGTCCCCTATCCTCGAACATCGAGGTAGCTGCTTCTAAAGGAAGACCTTATTTTCTAATTTTTTAATTTATCGAGATCATTTCTTGATCATTTTATAGAAGTCCGAGAAGCTGAACCTTTAACATAATCTTTTCCATTTTGTATATATGAAATCGAGTGAATTTAATAATAGGTTTTAATAATATTTAAAATTTTAATTAGAGAGATTGATTTCAATTTTATAGATTTAATCCCTTGCCTTACGATCTAGTTAACGATTTCAGTGATTAAAACTTTTTTTGTAATTCTTAATTTCCTAAAACAGGAGAAACTTTATATATATTGTACGCCTATATGTTCCCCAATAACTGTACCTTAACAAAACCAAAATAGAATTTTATTTCGACTTATAGGAAATTAATAGCATACATACAGTGGAGGGCCAAGGTATTCGTACGCCCTTTAAAACAGAATAACATTTTTATAATTGTACCAAATGACCTGATGTTTTGTAAGCAATTAGAAGCATTGGTTTACTAAATGATCTGCAAAAAAGATTTTCCAAAAATTACAATTTACAAGGTTGCATGCAAAAATAGAAACTGCGTCTTTTAAAACATTTTTATTTGGGCCCTTAATGAAAATTTAAAATGTATGTTTTATAGATCTATGTTAGTTATAAACATGCCGAAAATATTACATGTTTCTGTTATAATCCCATCAAAATGTTTAAAATCGATTGAAAAAAATTATTTAAATAAAAAAAAAATTTTTTTTTTAATTATCACGTTTTTAAGACGGACTAAAGAGTATAAAATAATTTTTCCTAGCCCCATTCCAGATTCCTAACCCCATACAGATAGTTCTGAGAATTTGTGATTGTGAATTTTCATAGCTATTAAAGATTCACAATCACAAATTTTCTGAATGGGGCTATAGGAAAAATTATTTTATACTTTTTCGTCCGTCTTGAAAACGTGGTATTTTATAAAAAAAATTTATTTTTCTTTTTATATTAAAAACAAATATAAGTTTCACCAACATAAATTACAACAAAGCTTGAGGGAGCTATACTTAACATAATTGGGAAACAAAATTGTTTAAAATAACAAGCAGTCAAGGAAGTGTCTTTTGAAGTAAATTTCAAATGAAGCTTGTGAAGGTGGTTACAGCCAACCACAATCCCAAATTACCTAAGTTATCAGGAAGCAGCGAGCATCAGTCGTAGATGTCACCGCGTCGATTTTCATACAGTCGCATATTCAGGCTGTTTTCGCGAAATGGGCGTGAATCCTGGTCTGGCAGCAGAGGGAGCTCGTGAATTTGCCCTATAACTTCGTCAGTCGTATGTCCTCTGATAAATTGAATTAAAGTTGACTAACTCGGCTCTAGAACTTGATGGCGTACTCGTAGGTGAGCGTGGAGAAACGTGATACGACCTCTGCCCTTAATTTCCAGCGTAGGACTCGGAATCATCTAGTCAGTAAATCTTTCGAGGTATCTCAAAAATTCCACGAAATTCAGTCTCTGTCTAAAATTTCAACTATTTATTCCGAGAATTCGAACAAAATTTCCATAACACTTCGAACGAACTTACAACACGACAAAAACAATTATTTCACTTTCTGTTTCACCTTGATAACTTAGAATGGTATAAATAGACTGCGCATTTCATGCATTTATGGCAAATAAGAGTTGGTGTAGTTTCAAATATTAAAAAGATTACAAAAATTTTAGAGTTTCGGTACATTTTTTACAATTTAATATTTTTTACAATATTAATCCCAACGTCTAAGGCAGGTAGCCTTACTGATGAGTCCTCTATGGTAGGCACCATATTCATCACGCGGCTAGTGAACCTATCATTATTTCGACCACTGTACATGGATAACTTACATTTTACTAGCAAAATGTGAAACGACGCGAAGACACGTGCGAGAGAAATATTTATTTGCCGAGCATCCAAGGATAGTTAGTGGTCGAAAATGTATGGGACACCGAGTGTAGTGGCCAAGGGAGCGAGCCTTCGAAGCGTCTCTATCATAAATCCAGGATTTGAGAAGTCCTAACAAATGTTCCGGATAAAGTTCCGAACAAAGGTGAAAGGTAGGCGTCTGGGTGTCGTGTTCGTGGAGCCACCGTGATTCTTCCTCTTCTGTGGAGTGTCTGTAGCAGCTGGATATCATTTATGATAGCCGGTGCACTTTCGTTTCCCCTCTGTTTCTCGTTTATCCAGCCCGCCCCCTTCGCCGCCAATAAAACGGAGCCGTAATCTGTTTTTGCGGTAGGCCAGCCTCCGGAATTATTGATACTCGCGTCTGATCCGTTTGGTTTACGATCATCCCCACCTATCCGAGGCGTTCCCGGTACATTGGTTTTCTGCTGTCACTATTCTTCTTTCTTCCTTTCTTTTTTCGTCCCCACTCTTGTCCCGCGACAATGGGCGATATTCGACCGGTCGAGTAGCTCGAACTATACCGATGTCAGCGTAACCCCGTGTAATTTTACGGTTTCGCCGGGAAACGATGCTTGCTTACCCCGAGATGAACGATATCTACGTTCAGCCTCCGGTCCCTCTCGTCGAGATTACCGCAGATCCGTGTAAACTTTGCTCCACGGTCGTGTAAACGTTCAGATAGTTGCCATTACCCTTTCGAATTTCTGTTGTGCCCCCGGCCGCTCGCTCGCTCGTTCTCGTCACGACCCGTTACCGAATTCTACAATGTTAGTGGCCCCAATGGCTGTTACTCTCTCCTATCAGGTGACATGTCGCAGTACAATCAGACTGGCGCAGCGGCTCTCAAACTTTTTTCCGATTTTCTCTATTATTATTTTATATATTATTCTAAAATATTCGGACTACTAATATTCAGACACTCTTAAAAAGACGATAACTTTTGAAGTGAAACTTCTCTGCTGAGGGGGCTACAATTTTCCAGCGTGACGAAATCGAGCATTACGAAGTCGAGCGTTACGAATTCGAGCGTTACGAAAGTTCCGACTGCATGAGAATAAAGTAACATAAAGTTAAATAAAGTTAAATAAAGTAAAATAAAGTAAAATGAAGTAGAATAAAGTAAAATAAAGTCAAATATAGTAAAATAAAGTAAAATAAAGCAAAATAAAGCAAAATAATTAAAATTAAATGATTTTTATAATTGACTAATTGTGAAAATGGTGTAAGTCCATTTACAGCCTAAAAGAAATTTATGTAATCAAATTACATATTGATAAATTAGTAAAAACATTGCCAGATTTGACATAATTAATTTATATTTTTCTCGAAACAACAAAAAATGGGTTTGCACCACTTACAAAATAAACGGTCCATATGTTACTGAACAGATCTATGTATAAATATCCTAATTTTATGTTTGAGTTTTAACTTAAAAACGCTATAAACTTTTGTTCCAGCCCAATATTAACCATTCGATTGTTCATAATTGGTTGAAAAAGAATTTTCATTGCGACTGAATACATCGACGGAAAGTAGTTCGATGATAAATTTCTCGTTGGTGGAAATTCGCTTGAACACAACATATTTAATTAGTGAAATAGTTGACTGCGCGCAGCGAGGCGATTACTTCGTTAGCCTAATGGCAGCATCGTGACGGCGTGGTAAATGAATAAAGGTAACAGAGAAAAAGGCAGAAGGCACGCCGTCGAATTGGTACAATTTGAAAAATTAATCCTACGGAGGCGGAACGAGACCGCGCGCGCGGGGGTGCACCCGTTATGTGGCCGGTCTGCAAATTCACCCCCGATAGTCCGCAATGCGGAATTTCTGGTTCGAACGTACACGCTCGAAAGAAGCGGAAGAACCTCCGCGAAAATTCCTGCGGTTATCCTTCGAGGTGAATTCAATTAAGCAATGCGAAACCGGAAATAATCTTTTCCTCTTCCGTTTGCACTTCGCGCGGTATAACGCGAAAACATTCACGATTTTTCCGACACTTAATCAGAATTTTCTTCCTTTCTGTCGCAGGTAAGTGTCGCTGCCTTTCACACTTTCCCGTAATCAACGACGAACCAGGTAAAATGTTATTAATAGACTGCGGACATTTATGCAAAATAAAAATAGTCTGCGTCGATTACAACTAATAGAAACAAAGTGGAATGTTATTTCCTCCCTTAATAATTTTAATAGATAAAAAGGAATATATTGTTATCTCGAAATTTTTTAAATTCGACATTCTTCCATATTTTGGTATAAAAAATATAGTATTCTATTTAAAAAAACAAAGTCGACCTTCAAATCTCCGAAACGCTTCCACCTGCAAACAAAATACATACACTACATAATGTACCCCTTCAGACCATGCAACTTCTATATACAAAACTTTTTCGTGCAACGCATACTTTGGAAGTTATTATAGGTGTGCAAGTTGCCTGGACCACCCTGTATATTTTAAATTTTCATTAAGGGCCCAAATAAAAAAGTTTTAGAAACTGCCTTTTTTATTTTTGCATACAACCTTCTAAATTGTAATTTTTGGAAAATCTTTTTTTCAGATCATTTAGTAAACCAATGCTTCTAATTGCTTACAAAACATCAGATCATTTGGATACAATTATAAAAAAGTTATTCTGCTTTAAAGGGCGTACGAATACTGATGAGACTGACTGTATATCAATTTCGTATCCACCAAATTTAAAAAATCATAGAGAATAGAAATATTCTAGGTCGGAAGAAATCTTCAATTCTCAAGTCGAAATAGATCCGAGTGCACAAAACAGTGGGAACATTTTCAACTTCTTAACTAGCCGTACCACGACCGATCAAATGACGGCTTGTACATTGTTTATTTTTTAATTATTGAAATTATAAAGATGTTTCCCCATTAGAAATTATTCGATAAATTTCTTTACTCACCTATTATCATAAAAATTGTGAAAAATCTAAATAAACTCAATCTTGTAATTTTTATAAAATTACAAGCGGTGAATACAAACAATTTTTATTTTTTATAAAAATCGGCATCAATCAATGAAATCGCTGCGTGTTGTTCGTTATCGCTCGTTCGTTCACAGTATCAATTTGCAAAATTTTGTATTTCACAAAAGACTGCGGAGTTTATGCGTTCATGACGAAATTGGGTAGACGAGATTCACAATAGCGAGAAGATTAAAGTTTTCCATTTCGTTTCTATTCGCAGCGATTCGCGGGAAAAAAATTGTTTACGTCGCACAAAGATCGCCCAGTCTACTGATAATTTCTCTATTTGAAAAAATTCTTTCTCCGCTCGGCGACCATAATTCAGCGGGCCGTGCGCGACCTCCCGAATTTTTCAAATGAAAAAGAAGCACCCTCGGCAAACTATATAGCACTTCCGTCGCCGGTACGTGATACGTTATCGTGCCTTTAAGCCCATTCTGCGGCACGAGAGCATCCTCTTCCTCTTCGTCATTTTTGCGCGAGCAGATGGCACGACCCCCGCCTCTCCTGTACAGAATGATGGAGTCCGGGAATGCATAATGAAGTTCGCGATTTCTACGACGTCGTCCCTACGAACGCTTCCGCCCCTGCGTATTTACATTTGAAAAACCGTATTAGAATATCTTTAAACGTACGTGCCCGGATTCATTTGCAATTCTATTATTTACCGCGACGCGTCGGGATCCTCTCTCGTTTCCTGTTATTAATCGTTCAACTCGACGGCGACTTTTTGATCCGGAGAGACATTAAATGTGTCCCCTAAGTAGTCAATGAATGCTTAAAAGGGGGGTGTAAAGGGAAATGGAAGGAACACAATTTTTGACTTTGGGACTTTGTTCGGACTAGTTAGGAGCTAAACGTACTAAAAATGCAATTGCGACCAAGAACAATTAAAAAAAAATTATTTACACATTAGCTAGTAAACTAATCCTTCTAACGCCTCAAAAAAACTTAAGCTGTTTGGTCCAATTTTGAAAAAGTTATTCGTTTTTAAAAAGTGTACGAATATTTAGTCTGCCCCATATTGAAACATACAAAATCACAGAAACTATTTTTTTCGATAAAAAATCAAGATCACCTTGTATGTTTAACTTCGTAGAGTTATTGCTGATTAAAAAACGAATTCATTGACCTACTATACTGTGACCTTCGGATGACCTCGATTTGTGAAATTTAGACTTGACCAATGTGACCTAGAAACACAGAAAACGCGCGGCTCTATTTGATATGAAGGTTTATGAACCTCGACAAACAGACCACGGTAATTGGTATAGTCGTTCGGCCTGCTATTCACAAAGGCACTATCGTTCAATCGATTACCCTGTTGATAGATACTCTTGCCTTCGAAAACGGGACTTTAATGAGCCGCTCGCTCGCCACCTCCGATGCTTCATCAAGGATTCATTAGGGCCCTTTTTGCTTTAATCCGCCATTCTGCCGTTCATAGATTTACCTGGAAACTCGTCACGCTGATACCCCTCTTCTTATTCCAATGAAACTGCTCTCATCGCGATTAATAACAATGTAACCGATCCTCGAGGCTCTGGCGAACCTAACAGAAATTGATGCTCCCGCTGCCACCTGCATGCACTTGAACACCTAATTAATCTCTTATAGGGTGAATCAACGTAATTCGTATTAATATTTATGATGCCACGTCTCATATCAGTGTATTTAATGCATCTACAATCTGCATTACTTTCGAAACGTTTAGCGATGCCGAAAACGTCGATAATAATGAAATTTCATAAACATTACAATTAGAACAAGCATTTAAAATTGATCATTTTGTGAATATGATTTTCGATCGAAAAAATTACTGATTCTGGGTAAACTTTACCTTAACGGACTCAAAATTTCTGCCTTTTCCCAATAAATTATGATATATTTGGTATGTAATTCAGTCAAAGTTTCAATCCTCTATGATCAATGGTTCAGAAATAATGGTTGTTTAATCAAATCATTTTAACGAAAAAATGATTGCATTAGTTTTGTTCACAAAAATCGATTTTTTGCAAAATCCTGATGTTATAGACAAATTTTGGGACCAGATTTGAAATCAACGTGAAAAAATCTACGGGAAATGATGTATAGCATGTTACAAAAAAATTTTTTCCGCGCGTGGTATTGGGAAAACCACAATTTTCTTGAAATTGTGCAAGTTTAACGAATTTTTTCAAGGTTAAAAAAACGTTCATACCAAAATCTCCCTGTTTTTCGCATATTCTGTAAAGTTCCAGCTTTAATTTAAAAAAAATTTCATCGCTCTATCTCATTTCTGTCGGAAGTTCTTTGATTTTGTCTCCGATTTCGACAAAAGGTCCCACTGTGCGCCGCGAATCTAGCGATTTCCTTGATCTTCGGTTTGCAGTTTTACTCGAAACGCGAGGCTGAAGTTTGACAAGTTGCCTCTCGTTGATTCGTGCAGTTGAGCGTAGAACTCCTCGTCCTTTGAAAGGATTGTTAAGTGAACTTTTCAGCGAGCCACAAATGACTCATTGTATCCACAGGCGGTTAAAGTGTAACACAGGAAAGTTTGCGACGTGGAACGTCTAATTTCTATTGGCAACAGCGAAAAATTCTCTTGTCAAGCTTAAAACGAAATCCTGTAACACGTCCTTCCACGTGATTCGCTGTGTGTAAGGTTTAAAAATTTTAAGGTAGCCATCTGCCAGCCTCGCTTCCTTTTCCTCGCGGTCCATTAAACTTCGTAATTAGTTCCCGAGCTTCTTTCCTCGATACTTGTCGAATAATACCGGCTAGATTGTTCGTCCGTACGACGGAAGTCTCTTAGAGAGGCAGTTCTGCGTGCCCTATTTTATTTTGGAATTACTTAGATCGTCTGGAGTGTTGTCGAACCCATTTTAAAATCTCCTCGCACTGCCACTTGCCATTAATCATTTTCATTCCGACGAGAGCCGGCCACTTTACGAAAATTACCTTCAGAAAACTTTTACACAGTCCAAACTATTCGCCGGCAATGATAATATTACCAATCGGCCGCTTGTCGTTAAGAAATTATAAAGAGTTTACTGAGAAAATTTGTCGACTCTTTGCTGCGAACATTCGTGAGGATGCTGACGAGAAAATTTCATTTCAGAGATTTGAAGTCGCTTTATACTTCTAAATTGATAGTCGCACGTAACTAAAATTAAATGTTGTTTAGTTTTAGATAATAATATATTAATACTCTTTTAATCTTTTCACTGTTTTAAATTGCACCTACCCATTCTTGCCATAAACGCACAAAATCCTGAATCTAGTTATGTATAAATAAAATTGAATAATATCTCGTTGAGAGATATGTAAAGTAATATGAGCATACAGCTTACCAATGCCAAAAATCTGAGATTACATCTTGCGTAAATGGATGTAGAATGGATCGCGCATGAACGTGCATGGTTAAGTCCCAATAATGGGTTCATAGATTCCAATTTATTTGCCTTTTGGGATACACGTGTTTGAACATGGCTCTGGAGAATAGCAAATATCCGATTAATGCGGAATTTCGGAACGAATAAGTCTGTACAATAGGCTTTGATTAAACTGTTGACATATTTCAGGTATGAACAATACTTTTCTGTCTGGAAAGCAATCTATTGTACTATTTTTAAAAAATTACACACTTTAATGCTCGCCTACTCTTAGAAACAACTACATACATTCATAAATGTACTGATCATCGATTGCAAGATATAGGAGCCAAATGGAAATTTCTTTTGTCCTTTATCTACTTGAAGAAGTTGAAAATTATTATTATTAATCTAGACCTAACCTAGATAAGTAATAGCCTTAGATAAGATCTAGGTTAGGTCTACACTAATAGTAATAATTTTCAACTTCTCAAAGTTGTTGAGGTCCATGTCTGGGTTAGGTCTAGACTAATAATAATAATTGTAAACTTCTTGCCGTTGTTGCAGTCCAGATAAAATCTAGATTAAGTCTAGATTAGTGATAACAATTTCCCCTTCTCAAAGTGCTTAAAGGAAGAAAAAACTGGCTACTTCGCTGGTGACAAACGCATAAAATCCGGGTCTCCCAATACCATAAACGCGGCGCTAATTGAACTGAGAACGTTTTCCCAGGAATTTTCTGGTAAATCGACCGCAGTGGCGGCAGTTCGTAGGAATTCTGGTGGCGCGCGGGCTACAGTCCGCTGTAAAATCCTAAACTACATTGGTGCACTTAAACACCGAGCTCTCATAATGGACAGCGATTGTGGTGCCTTATCGATATTCGATACGACACAGGGTCACAATACGAGAGGAAAAGAGTGCGGGCACGCGTGTACATGTGTAGGTAGGAGTATGGTTGTGTGTGGTGGGTGCCAGGAGGCCGGTAAGAACGAGAGACCCAGTTTCACGAAACGTGTGGCGGTGAAACGTGTGCAGCCAAGAGAGAGAGAGAGAGAGAAAGCCTGGTGCTCATGCCTGTCGTCACCTTTGGCACCGTGATCATTTGTATTGGCGACATAGCCGGTCCCCAGCCGCGTTACCTTGCTGCGACTATCGATCCACCGGACTTATACGAAAGCAATTAATCCGGAGAACGACGAAGGAGGCTGGTGTAGGAGGGGGCTAACGGGGAGGGAAGAAATTCAATGCCGAGGCTGGTGGGCTTGCGGACCAAACATTCCACAGACGCTCAAACATACTGCAACGCCTGGTACAGCCAATCGGTCGGAGTTGCTTGGATGCTGGCCAACTCCGCTATCCTGTCTGCAGACGCATATCTCGAAGTCCCGACAGACGCGCGACAGAGATAGAGGCCATCCCATATAGATAAAGGGAAATCGGAAGAACGACAGAGAGAGAAACTGAGAGGAACAGAAAAGTACCGAAAGTAGAAGGATATCCCGGGCTACATTATGGGAAATGGGAGTAGGCAGAGGCCACCAACTTTACTCGTTACTTTGCCCGGACAACAACAAAAAAATACAAAGGACACGTGCTACTCTTGCTCTAATGAATTGCCGTGAACGTCTTTCCTTTCGCCCGCAACTTTTCCAACCGAATTCAGACGGTCCGTACTTGTCACTGATTGCACGCTCACGTGGTTGGTTTGCTCGAACATGGGATCAATTTGAGGAACGAGCTCTTGGCTCGTGTCAAGTCGTTCAATTTTAGTTCGCGGAATTTCGTGGTGGTTCTAACCGATTGGTGAACCTTTCGATTCTATATTTGAACTTGTAAAATGTTGAATGACGAAAGACAACTTGGGGTCGCAAAGTTAGAGACTTCATCTTTCAGCATGAACAGAGATATTGTAGGATTCTTCTAGAAGGAGTTACAAGAGTTCGAAGATTGATAGCTGTTCTGTTAAAATTAGAGACTTTATAACGAGCACCCACAGCCTGTTATATAATATTTTTACATAAAATTACGGATGTCCAAAGGTCAACAATTTTTCTGTTATAAGTAGAGACTTCGGCCTTTAAAATGAGCATCCACAGCGTGTTGTCAAGAATCTCTACATAAAATTACAGACGCTCAAAGGTTGACAATGTTGCTGTTATAAGTAGAGACTTCGGCCTTTAAAATGAGCACCCACAGCATGTTGCCAAGAATCTCTACATAAAATTACAGACGCTCAAAGGTTGACAATTTTCCTGTGATAATTAGAGGCTTCAGGTTTTAAAATAGGATCTTGTAAGATTTTTTAACATTCCACATGCTGAAAGGTCGACAATTTTTCTGTTATAATTAGAGACTTCTAAATGTCGCAAGACTTTCTTTAGACAGATTTACAAGTGTTCGAAGATCGACAATTTTTCAATTATAATGCAGTGGATTTTTAATTTTGTGGAGTAGCGTGTATAAGGCTTTAACTTAACGTTGACAAACTGACGTCATGCATGTCGTCCAGCTGAGAAAATGTAGAATATAGGCACTATAAGTAGAAAGAACCGCGAATGGTCAGACACTCGTGGACTTGCGTTCAGTAAAAAAGGTTTAGCACTCAGAGAAATATAAGTAGAAATAACCACAAATGGTCAGACACCTTGGAAGTTGTATTTAGTAAACAATGTTCAACACTCAGAACAGTATAAATAGATAATGACACGCACTTTAGAAGACATATTTAAAAGATAAATTCTACGATGAAAACAGTTCAATCTCCAAGTAATCGCTGGTTATCTGCGACATGGATGCGACTGAAGAAACAAAAAAGAAAATGACTTAACCAAGAAAGTCGACGAATTTCCCGGTAATTTATTCTTCATTGAACATTCCGCGAATAGCTTGACAGTCATTTAGTGTCGCCTCTTTTGAGCCGACTTTATGGGCGCCCATCGAACTCGGTGTCTGTATCATCAGCCAGTTCTGCCCCCTTTGCGCACAATGGCTCGTCGTTTCTTTCACATATATGAAATAGCCCAGGGCAATATCTCGTTCCGAAGATATCTAGTCAGCAGCCAGGCGAAAAGAAAAACGCACCCGGCCAGGATTTAGCGACACGTTTCCATGGTGAGAGCTTCGAAAATTACTATCGCACGTGTGCTACGGTCATTGTCTACCATCGGACAGACGTACTCTTTTGCCCTGGCTCTTTTGAGAATATGGGCAGATTATTTTTACAAAGGTTGCTCGAGCAGCTTTCCCGACGGAAAAATTTCTATTCCTCCATTTTTATCTCTTGCTTTATCTCGGTTTTTATCTCTGCCGAAAGGGGCACACTATTGTTCAGCAACCTAGGCGTCATAAAGGAAACAGAAATTCTTTTAGCCGATGTCGTGTGGGAGCGTGCTATTGTCTCGACGATGCACAACGCCATATCTGTTTCCTAGTCGCTCTCACAAGTGGAGAAGAAAGTAGTCCCACTTTGCCTGGCTAACTAATTCTTAAACATCCTCAGCGTCCATGTATCTAGACAGCTCTAGAAGCAAAATTGGAAGACAACTACCCCACTCAAATTTGAGAAATTAGAAAATATGTGAACAATAATTAAAATTTAGAAAATATAGGATATTTTGGTCTGATTTGATTTACATGTTCACTAAATTAGAAAAAATTAGTAAGCTCCATTTATATTTCATAATATAGGTCCTTTAATAACAAAAAATCGTCTGTATCCAAGTTTGAATTAATGCTATTTATATAAATATGTGTATATGTGCTATCGGGAATATTCGGACACCCGATATATTCTTTTAAGACATAGATTTTAGGTGTATTTCTTCTCTGTCTTGTTTCTCTTTTCCTCAAATGAATGATTAATTATGCGTGTTATCACAAAAATAAATAACTAACAATTGTACGGTGAAGAGCTTGAACTTGATTCGGACGAATATTGGTTACGCTCAATCGCGATAAAATAATTCGATGTTTAACGGGGAGAAGCAGGTTTTCGCACGTTTGACGAACAGCAGTGTGGTGATTAGTAACGAAGTCGATCTAATTATCACCAATCGAGTAACGATCTTGTCCATCCGTCCATCTAATTGGATCCCAGTGCAAAAACTATCGGACACCGAATCGGGCTGGTCCCCCCGTCGAAAACGGGAATTAATTTAGCAGAAAAATGACCGCGTCCATTTGCACGCGTGCTCGCTCGAACAAGAATGTTGAAGTCCATTGTGTGCAGGTGACACGGCGAACAAAATCGTTCGGAGATTAATGCCCGCACTTAATTAGTTTACCCGTTGTTACGTCGTTGCCGCGGATACACGCACGCATGTATCATTTCGTTTTGATCAGACGTATAAATTGCGTTATATCCGAGGGGTTGCTGCACCCCCGAAAATACATTGGCCAAGTTATAGCCAATGTATCAGTGGTAAATCGTACCGGGAATTGTATATCGCCGGTATTTTATGGTTGCCCGATGTAAATTATACGTCTGGATGTTAATCCCGCGATCCATCAAACGGCAAAGTCGAGAATTGAACAGATTTTGATAGATACTGTCATAACCCCCGCCCTCCCCGTTCATTCCAAATGAACGCCCGGACGCCTATTATCGCAGAAACCTTTTAACCACCGTCCCATTAAAATTCCATAAATCCCGCTAATTCGTCTTTCGTAATCAGCGACGCTCAACCCGTCAATCCCTGATGAAAACGTTAAACGTTCCATACGTTGAACCTGGCAATTTAAACAATTTCGCAGCTGCTCTTCTCCAGCTTCGTTGCCGCGCGATAACTCTCCTTGCAAAATAAGGATTCTCTGCATTGATTGCAACTAGTTAAAAAAACAGAAAGCTCTTTATTTAACAATTTTAATAATTTGAAAATAGTATATCGTCATTTTTTAATTTTTTTAGCTATCATACTATTTTGATTTTCACCTACTCAATCTTGTCGTAAATATATAAAATTAGTATTCTAGTACCAGACTGCAAATCTTTGTGCAATATAAGGACTCGCAAGCAGTAAAAAAAACTGTTCCTTTGACAATTGTAATAAAATGGGAACGATATATTGAATTCTTGAAATTGTTTCACTTGTTCTACTATTATAAATTTCAGCAGCTGAGTCTTGTTACGAATGTAGAAAATCCATTCCTCGGTCATGAATACTTCGCATTATTTTGCCAGTTACGGATTGTAATGAACTTAATTTTCGCGGTAAAATGTATGGCCAGTCAAATTACAGTTAATTCCCATTGAGTTTTTATTTTCCACGAATATCTGAGCTGAAACTACCAGAACGGACTCGGCAGGCAAATTTTCCGCCAGTACTTTTGCGAAACTGCTAAGATTTGAATTGCAGAAGTTTACTGCCGTCATTCAGTTATAGCTTCAAGTTATTCTACGTAAGGGCTGTAATTCCTTCTTTCATGAAAGAAAGAAGATTAAGCTCTCGAGAGAGAACTCCATCCCTATTTTCTAACTGCTCCGGAGTAAAACGCGCGTTTCCTGTAACTTCGAAAGTGTCCCTGCGTAAAATCGTGTATTTCGTTTGACTCGATAAAATTTATCTTCGAATCTGTTTCGAATGAATAGAATCCTTCTGCAATTTACTCCGGTGCTGCCATCTAGCGGTCCTGCTCGGTAAGCGGCGCGCGATCGTCACTACAAACCAATATGGCGGCGCCCTGACCTGTCAAAAACACTGAAAAATGCTCAACTTTGAGCAAGCATAACTCCTGAACCATTGATCCTACAGGATCGAAACTTCGATCTGCAGTGTCCCGGGTACAAATCTACTGTATTACATACCAAATACATAATAATTTATAGGAGAAAGGCACAAATTTTGAGTCCGGTAGAGTAAAGTTTACCCGATCTTCTTCATCCTAACCAACAATAACCGACGGGGCTGGCTGTCTCGATCTAGAAAATGGAAATCCACTCGCTGGTGAACGAATTCCGTTGAATTCGGTGCTGTACAGAAATTAGGAACCTCTGATGGAACCGCATCGCGGTGTAGGAACGCTGGTAAGCGGCTAATTGAAGGATAGATCGTGGTAGTTAAGACCATTTCGGTTGATCGATCAGCGTGTCTAACCCGTCTGAATATTTGAGTCCGAAACACCCTCAGGTGCGGACGCGTTCATTATTCCGACGGCATGATTGAGTCATCAATAACGAACGATCGAGCACAGCCCCGACACGGTGTGTCTTGAGAGCGGAGCTCGCGTACACGGGTATCCTTCCTGGCCGGGGAAGATGAAAATGGATGGGGAACAAAGGATTCGATTCCGGGGCCGGCGTTAGAATACAGGATTTCCGCGATGATTGTTCCCCGTCGCGGATATAGTCGGATGGAGGCTACCCTACCCGCGGCACGCCGTTCTTTTGATCGAACACCGTGCGCCCCAGGCAGATTCTAAGTGGCCGAGTTTGTAGTAGCGAGCATTAAGCTGATTTACGCAGCGGGGAGCTGGAAAAAGGAACCCGGTCGCGCTGATTTTAATCGGATTAATGGTCGACCTAAATCCATTACCAGTGATCCGTTCTCCCGATGGAAATATTACCCGTTTCGCGTACTCCCGTGCCCGACGATTCACGGGAATGTTATAATCACGCATCGGTTGCTCCATTTCAGCCCCAGACCAACGAACGAACGATCAAGTGTGCGCGATTTCACGTGGTCTCTCTCTCTCTCTCTCTCTCTCTTCCTCACTCCAGACCAACCCCTGCCAAAAGCAACGCTGTTTTCGACGTGCGAGCACCGCCCCTCGCCGATTATGCGGCCGAGCATGCTGCGAGGAAGCGTGAAGTTGGACAATAAATCCTGACTGAAAAGTCAGGAGTATTCGATTCTGCCCCTCATTCTTTTTGAGAAAATTCAAAAGTACTATTTTTAGAAGGATCGAGAGAATTTCAAATGGATGTAGAAAGTTATGCACTACATATCGATGTATAAAAAAAGATTGTGGTATTTCGAAAAAATTGAAAATTATATACCTGTCCTCCAACGTTCACATATCCTCATCTCACTCATCCTCCCGGAAAAAAGTATTTCTTTTCGAAAGGTCGAACTTGAAATGGATAGAGTACAAAAAATGGAAATACTGTATATGTTCCGTAAAATGAGAAGTTATTTTCGGTTCCTCCGAGGTTCATATAGTAAGTGGCGACTGGGAAATGATGACTAACCATTTGAAACAGAAAGTTCTTGACCTTTCCGGTGGCCATAGATTCGCCGACTTGAAAGATGGGGTACGCAGGCGACGTTCGCGTTCGCTGGAGCAATTTCGATATTGTTTCCGCGGTAGAAAATATATAACCTGTGAGAATCGCATATTGGAGCTTTCAACGTAGGTGATCGAGCACGCATTCATCACTCTTCCTGCGAATAGTGTCAGGTTGCGCCATCTAAACTAATACGCCGCGTTGTTTGGGAATAAAATGGATCGATCACACGCTCTGGAATTCCGGTTCTGTTCGATTCGCCTGTATAAATGTCATGCTCGATCGCGGGAGGCTTTGATTGGACACGGGTCCCCGAGGTTCGTCAAGCAGAAATAACAGTCCCGTTCCTTCTTATTACGAAGTAAGACGATAACGTACAGCGACGGAAACCATTCCGGATTAACGATCCGTTTCGAAGAGAACCCGACGCGCGACGGCGGACGTTTCCCATCGTCGAGTTTCGGCCGAATGCATTTCAATTTTAATCGCGACAGTTATCCTAGAGAAATAGAAATTTATTCGGCCTCCGCTGCCTGGCGCTCGCGAGCCTTTTAATTAAGTGTCCGACAATTCCGCGCGAGGGAATAAATGTTTTTTAACGCCGCACCGCGCCGCGCATGTTTCGCAGTTCTTCGTTAATTACTTCCAATCAACATAACCGTGTAGCGGTGCGTTCTTTCCGGAAAACCACTCGTCCTTCAATAAAATAACGCGTTAATGCACACCACCATTCAGATTTAGAAAAAAAGGTTAATAATATTCATACACACTTCTGACCACTTGGACTGAATAAGAAGAAAACACGAAAAATTGTACTTTAGCACACAGGCTGTTCCAAATCATTTGGGCATAACTTCATATACTTTATATTTGGTATATGTTTGGGAGCCAACATTTTTGGCCACAGTTACTGGAAATTTGACCAATTTTTTAAGCGAATCGAAATAGAACATTCGGATTTACAAATGACATTAATAGTATTCATGGTCACTTCTCACCACTTAGACTCGTCGCGCCGGGTCGACTGTGCCAACACGCGTCTAGGTCGCGCTCTGATTGGTCCGTGTTTTTCGTTAATAATTCCTTAACAAAGCCGCGGACGCCATTTTTGCAAAGGAAAGTGTCGCTTCAAATTATCTCAGGAACCTCTCACTTCCGGATGTCGAAGGAATTTTGAGACCCTGTATAGTTTTGGAGAAATTGAAGATAGCAAGGTATCATTTCGTCGAGGAGTGTAACTGACCCGCGGGTTCGATTCTGCGCGACTGTGTTGCCATTGGAGCAATCACAGAGCTGCGGTGGCTGACGAAAAGTCAACGATCACAATTCAGCGGGAACCTACGTCATCCTTTTTCTCGTTCTTCGTCCCGATTTTAGGTTTATGGTCGATGTGTGCAACCGTTTTTTTTATGAAAAAGCGAACGAGAGAATGAGAGAGGGATGGGGAGAGAGAGAGGGAGATCGTTTGGACCCGGTTCGCTAGCCCGTTTATCGATTCGTCTATCGCTTTAATTTCACGTCAGTCCACAGTCAGTCTGTGACGAGAGACGTGCAACATGGAGGCTAAACGTATTGCGATCGACTAAAATAAATACATCGGGAATAAGCGTGCTCTGTGACAAACGTAATGAAATTATTAGGTTGTAAAGAAAGAAATGCAGGATTTTTTTGTTCCTTTGTTTTAATTGCAATTTTATACCAATAAATATTTACCTTAATTTATATGTCATTTTAAAGCTTGTTATAGCTTGTTTATTTTATTTTTACTTTACTTTATTTACTTGCTTTTGGTAGCAAGTTTCGTTCTTTTTGTGGTATCACCCTATAGTGATTTATGATAGGATTAGAAGTAATTAACAGCATTGCCATTAAATTGACTTTAAAAAATTGTGGCAGGCGAATTAGCACTGGTTAGCAGCTGATTTTTGTCAGAATCTCTTCTGTACAGTTTGAACTTAATGCAAAAAAATATTTCAAGACCGAATTCGGCCGAATTCGCTGGTTCTTCTCTATTAAAGTCAACTAAACGCCATAGAAAACTGATACTTAAACAATGTCTAAAAATTATTGTAAAGGACTTTACTAACGAACTTTGTGAACATTAATGTAAACATTTACTCATATTAACATAGAAAATCGTGCATAGAAGCTTACAGATTCTTTTTTATTGTGATTATTCTGACACAATTTTCTTTGTAACGAATATAAACGTACGATTTCGCCGTATTACGGTTTGAAGTTTTCACGTATTGATTTCTATGCTTATATCGCTGTTAAATGAATTATTATGGGTATAATTAATTATCCGATTGACGATTAAAATTGAAAAGAATGTGATCGTTAACCGCAATTAACGACTAAAGTAGGAGTTTAATTGTTAATTGCGATGAAAGATTGATGTAGAAATTTATTCGTCAATCGTTGATTAAATTTTTGCCCGGCTCTGCTTATGGAAGAATAATAATGATGATAATAATAAAAGGAAGGAAATTGGCGAAGGTCAACCAGAATGCCTTGCTCGGCAGTGCGACACGAGTCGGCCCGCGGACTCTTTGATATTGTATTGCGATGAAATAGGTCGACCAGTGGTAATCTTTTCCGTCGGCTAACAAAGGAAGGCAACATCTATAGCGATCAACGTAATTTCTGTCGTTCCGCGACCGGTTCCTGTGTAAACGTTCACAAACGCTCACAAACGCACCCCCCGTTGCCAATTCTCCATCTCCCTCGCCGGCCGGGCGGCCCCGACCTCTCCGCGTTTAAGCATTCCTAGACCTTGTGTGTCTTTTTCGAAAAAAAGTCGAGCAATCACGGCGCACGCTAACGAATCTACAATAGTCGGCAGCGGGCCTTAACAATCACCGCGGAAAAAAATATCGTCGATATTTATCGGAACAAGCTCCGCCCGCGCGCGTTCACGTTTGTGGACTTTCGACGGTCGTAAACAAATTCCGCGCATTTGCGCAACGTATACAACCCGAGGCAAAAAGCTTCCGATCGGAGACGTTGATACGGATTTTACAGAAAACGTTCATGTTTTAGAGGTATAACATATTATTTTGTGGAGTTAAAACTGATGGGAAATTACAAGGGGCTTATTAAAGAACGAAAAACAACAAAATAACATAAGCATCCATTTATTATAACAAAGAAACGAGAAAATAAAGATCGAAGTTTCGATCCTGTAGGATCAATGGTTTAGAAGTTATGCTTGTTCAAAGTTGAGCATTTTTCAGTGTTTTTGACAGGTAAGGGCGCATAACTCCATAACAAGCATAACTCCTGAACCATTGACCCTACAGGATCGAATCTTCGATCTGCAGGGTCCCCGGGTACAAATCTACTGCATTACATACCAAATACATAATAATTTATAGAAGAAAGGCACAAATTTTGAGTCCGGTAAAGTTTACCCAAAATACGCATTCCTTGATAAAAAGAAAATAATACAAAATGTGAAACATACTGTTCGTAAGTTTTTTGACAAGGTAATCTTCCTTGGTTGTTCTAAAGGCATTCAATTCTTCTTATATACCTTCTGTTTCTCTGAATTTACGCCGTCATTCCAAACTTTTGGTCGGTAGCGTATTTCTTGAGTTGACCCATGAATTCCCGGTTTGATTAATTTCATTATTAACCCTTTGTGTGACTCGACATCAGAGAAAGAGAAATGTAAATGAATCGAGTTTTTATATGTGTTTGGTTCTCCCTTTATTTATTTAATTGGTAATATTTAATCTCTTTTAATTAAAAGCAAACATAAGTTCCACAAATTACAACAAAGTTTGAGTAATATTTAATATAATTAGTAGACTGCGGATCTTTATGTATTTATAGTAAATTGAGTAAATGAAATTCAAAATTGTTAAAAAGATTTTTAATGGAAGATGTCAATATATGATTTCTCCTCTTTTGAAATCATTAAAGGAAGAAATAACATTCAATTTAGTTTCTATTTCATGTAATTTTGAATAAAATTAAATCTGTTTGTTTACTTTTTATCCTGTGTTATTCTTTATCCCAAATTTATTAAAAACGATGCTATTTATGAAATTCATTTGTCGGGATCTAAGAGACCTTACCTTACTATTTATGTGTTATTAGACCTTAGCTTGCGAGGGTTAATAATCACACCGAGTACAATAACTTTTATGGTGAATTAGACCTTTTCGAATGGACATATTCCGGAATTTCTATTTCTCATAACACAATTATTATACAGATCAAAATTGCCGAACGGTGTAGCAAAGACGTTATTGCATAAAGTTCGCGTTCACAAATAAAAAAAATGCAAACAATACAATAAAATGCATTTCATTTCCGCGTAAAAATCCGCACGAGGGCGCGGGTCAATCCAATATATTTGCTAGCTTTCAATTTGATTATTCGCTGGCCAATACGTGCTATATACAGAAATCCAATAGCATAGGATTTAAAGAAATTACCAGATAGAAAATACCAGAAATAAACGCTAAAAGCATCAACGATTTTGCTGCTATTTGCAGTCTCTGGAAAGTGTACGTGACGTGTCGATGAAAAATAAGGGCCTGACGAAGATACTCTGCAGTGGTAATTTAATAAACGTAGTAACTTATTAAGGGACAGAGGGAAAAGAGAGACGAACAGCTCTTTACAAAGGTTTAAAGGAATTTTATTGAAAATTATGATGACAGAACAGAGCGCTTTATCAAAGAAGTACAAAGAGGGTCGCCGAACATTTTTTCCTTTATTGGAAGTGCGCCAGCAACTGTCTATGCCCCTATAATTTATTCCTCGCGCATTACTCCAACAGACGATATGAATATTCGCCTGTTTGATAATGTGGTATCATATTGATAATTTCGTAATATCGTTATTATTTAAAAAACACACAAACACGTGTCCGATGGCGGTTCTAGCTATTGCGCGATATCCGGAAATTTATGGTAACGAGCATTAGGATTAAATGTATATGATAATAACCGTAAAACATTGAATAGAATATGTTTAATCGGTCTCGCGATTCCGACACATTTTGCAAGCCGGAAATAAGTCTTAACACGATTATTAGACAGCGGGGTTTGTGCATTTGTGACAAAAATGAGCAGTTGTAATTTAAAGCAGTACAATCGTTTGAAGAATTTCAAAATATAAGTAAATGTAAGCAGATTTATTATTTTCCTTGTAATTCCAACCAATCGCAATTTTTCCAAAATTTCTTTCTCACGTCGTGTAGTAAACTAATTGTTCTAACTTCTCAAAAAAATCCAAGCCGTATGATCCAATATTAAGAAAGTTATCGTCCTTTTAAAAGTGTCCGAATATTACTGTGGTTTACTGTATGTGATTTTCATTTCTATGCAGTATAGAAAATGTATATTATTTTACATGGGACTGTGTCCCGCAAATATTTTGTAAAATTGTAAGCGTTCCGTGCTCGGTTCGTGTATTCCTCGGAACGTCTAGGCGCGAGTTTATAAACATTCCCGACAGAAGCGTTACAAATAATCTTCACTTTTTCGCAGGTTCTGTTAGGATGGTTGCCTTAATACTAAAATCCGCGTTCCCTTCCCGCCCGCCGAGTAACTGCCCTATTATTTCAGGATAAAATGCAAATACCTGCTCCGCTTGGAAGTATTATATTTAGGTTGCAAAAATAATGACCCCATTGTGCCGGGCCGCGCGCGTATTTCAGCCGGTACAAAAGCAACTCGCAGCAACGATGGCCGAACGTCTAGCGAAATGGTAATTCCAAGACAAATATCTCGCTCGGTTTTTAATTATTCACATTCATAATACCCCGTGTACTGTTCCGTTATCGTATCAAACCTTCCCACTTGAACAATAACTGAAAAGCATCACCGGTAATTATTATACAAGGAATACTAAACCGGGGATTTAATTTGTCTCAAGTCTCCGGATACAATTTCACGATCTAGACTTTTCGATGTTGTCCCTAGCTGTTATTGCAATTCTAGAAAACGAACAATACGTGGACGCTGCAATGCAATCAATACTGAAATATTTCTGCAACTTTGCTTCTGCTTTATACAGGCGGATTCTGGGAAGAGGGACAAGTTACTGCTCTTGGTCTTACACCAGTGACGATCGGTCTCTGCTGCCAACGTCGCGGTTGTTAGTTACCACTCGTTGTTACCAACCTTACAAAAATACGTTCTAACTTCCTATGACCATGTTTTTTATGTGGATGCACCGACGCACAGATGCAATTGCAATTTTTTTGTTAAACCAATCGATCCCTTTTATTATCCTACGCATAAAAGTACTAACCCAAGGTCATCGAAATAGTTCAACGGATAAGGTCAATAGTTCGGAGAGGCCGAAGCGACTTAGTAGTGGTTCACGTTTTGTTGCGTTTTTGTGGACATTACTATGTAATTAAAATAGATCCTAAGTGTCCTTGACCCTTCAGATTCAAGTTCGAAAGGACCGTGGGGGTAATTCTTGGATGTTGGACGGTGTTTTCTTCCTGTATATTTCTGTATATTCGACCGATCCTCTTTGACGCCGCGAAACGAGTTGATAGGCTGTCGCATTCGATCAGATTTCAGCATACTTTCGAAAGTGTCGTCCGCTCCGGAGACCGAGGAATTTCCTGGATGGTGACACACACACACACACACACACAGAGAGAGAGAGAGAGAGAGAGAGAGATAGACAGAGAGAGGAAAAGCTGAGACGAGATTCTGAGTTGTTGAACCGGGGTTCGGGGGTCAGAGATCAAAAAGGAAATGAAGGCAGACACTGGCTCGGGCGAGAACGCTGTTGGATAGAGAAGAGGGGGAGGACCCGTATCCAAGTTTTTCGGCGAACAATTAACGATCCTCCGCCGTATTTGCTGGCTCAAAGCCAAATTTCCTTTCGCCGCGAGCCGCGGGAGGATCGCCGCGCTTTTAACGGATTAATCTTACGGCGAAATTTTATATCTTCCTCGTAAGAAAGTTTCCCGGAGTTCTTCAATTATCTCGTTCGCCCTGTCGCGCCCTACTTTCCCCGGGAAATTCGCGTCATCAATTATCTCTCTGTCAGCAGCACCGCTAAGTGGATTGCAAATGTAGTTGTGACGCGACCTTGGGAAAAATGTTGCTCGACGTGCAACCTTGGTGGCGGAGAAGTACCTCACGCTTACAACTTGCTCGAGACGCGTGATCCCCATCTTTCTTGTCTGTTTGCAGCCACTTCGATGCTGCCGGGTAACCGAGGAACCTCCGTTTCTTCTTTTTTCATTCTCTGCTAATTAAGGGGGAATGGTACTCACGTGACATAACTAGAAAGGAACTAGAATCTAACTAGATTTTGGGTCGAAACATGAGTTTACGGGATGTCGTTGTTTGTCCTTATTTAAGGAAATTTTGAGCTGCACAAAGATTCATTAGATAGAGGAAGGTTCAGCGCAGCGCCCTGTGCCCCATCATATCGGTCAAAAAAGTTTTTTAGAGACAGAAAAATACATTGGAATCTGCGGGTGTTAGTTCTCGATTTTTGCTCTACTTTGGACTTATTTTTCTGTCTCTGTAGAGCAAATATTAAAAGAAATTCAGAAAATATATGTTATACATGATTGATTTATTAATTATTGTTCATGGCTAAACCACCGGACGTGACATACTAAACAAAATTTAAAATAAGTTTGTTGGCAACAGATTTGAAAAGTAATTCGGAGTGCTAAGGGTTAATCTCTAATATTAATCCAAAATCTTTATTACCTCCGATGAAATATCTCAAAAATGGCGAAAGAACATAGACTTCTTATTGAAGGTTTTTGGCAAATGCTATACGTCCGTTAGCCTATTTGATTCCAGTTTCTGGAATTACTTTGTGTCATTTTTGGACCTAATTTTAAAAGTATGGTCAACGCAATAAAAGAAATTGTTTCGACACGTAACAACAATAATTGACAGCCCGATAGATAACGTCAGGTTTACGAGACCTTCGCTATTTCTTTCTCTGTCCCGCATAGCCTTACAATTATCCGGCACCCCTGAACCGAACTCATTGTACTCGTTAGCGCACAATTACGGGCGATTTGCTTAACAAAAGTAATTACCATCGCGGTGGCTCGCCAGTGTCAATAAATGGTGTCCTCCACGTTTCAGCTTGAACACCCCCGGCCACCCTCTGCGCTAATTGTTCAGCCAACCCCGTCCTTCGTTTCAACATTCCCCGACCACTCTATGACGTTCCCATTGTCTCATCTTCGGCCGTTTCAAAGATCGAAGACGCTAGATCTAACCCAGACGGACCGAGGAAAAGGCGAATCAATTTTCCGGACTGCGGACCGATAACTTTTCATTTTCCCCGTCGCGTCGCTTCGTGAATTCCTGCATCCTCTAAATTCGATATGGCCGAACTTTTACCGCGATCTCGTTACCCAACTTTCGCCACGGAACAGACCCAGTTATGTCTTCCTAATGTCTTGAGAATCGACGGTCGAGATTTCAGTCCAATTATCCCGTCAACTTGCTGCTAATTAGCAGCGGGACACTGAGCATCCATATTTTAAAATCTTGGCCCATGCAATCTTCATTTTCGCGACCTCGCGCGTCGATCTTTTGTTGTGAATGTAGTCCTGAGTTGGCGCAGGAGATTTTGTAAAATTCGCATTTTATTTAAATTAATGCAAGTAATTTTTAAATGGTGATCTCTGATGTAGTTCGTGCCTGTATTTCCATTTTATCGTGCAAGATTTAAATTGGATTGTTGTAATTATATTTAGGTATCTCTTATTTATCGTAGGGTATTTGCTCGGATAAATCCATAATTTTTAAGGATAATTTTAATGACTTCTTAATGCTTCTGTCGTTGAAAAGTGTTACTGAACGTATTCGCAAAACGGTCCGCTTGCAGCGGGAACAACTAATATCGAAAATTCGGAATTTCTGGACACTACAATTTTGACCGACGATGTACTAAGGACCATAGTAGTCAAGCAGCAACACTAACAACCGAACTTGCCGGCAACTGTGTAACTAGCTTCACTGCGCCAACAGATAAAGCGTGGGTGGTATTGGACAAGTTTCAAGAGCCAAATCACCGGTAAAGAGTTCCAACTTCCTATACTTGAACAGCGGATAACTATATTTATCCGGAAGTCCGTTAGTGTAGACGAGGAAAATTTCGAATCTCGACGATCATTATAGTAACTTCGCAGTTGTTAATTGCACAAGTATCAGATTGAAATCTTGCGCCATACGTACACGTCACTGTCGGACGGTGAATTTGATCCTCATAGTTAAAACAATGCCACGAGCTACACCTTAATTGGTGCACATATATTAAAAACATTTTATGGAGTTAAATTAAACAATTTGCAAAATTTATAAAATTTTTTATGGCTCACATTAGGTATTACATTTTTAAGATGTGAGCCATTTAATGGAAAAATAGGAAACAATTAGAAGATTTATAGAACACATTAAAATTATAGCTACGTCGGAGATCATTATTTAATTGGTGCACGCATATTAAAAACATTTTATGGACTTAAATTAAACAATTTTGCAAAATTTATAAAATTTTCTACGGCACACATTAGGTATTACATTTTTAAGATGAGAGCACTCGTTCATTGGCTAATTAGAAACAATTACGAGATTTATTAAACACGCTAAAATTATATCACACTTATGTTATGGAATGACCAAACAAACAAATATTGAATTACACCTGTTTTGCACTAAACGGCTCTTATAAACTCGGTAAGAAACCGATTTTTGAGGCGGCAAAAATAAGGATTACGTCGACCGATATTTTCACAATGAATGAATGTCCCGCTGCTAATTTGTATTTCTTCCACGCAAAAATAAGCGTTCAGAGCAACTCGGTTGAGAAAGAAAAAGCACAGCGGCTTTATCAATGGTCGTTATAGCACGGCGAGGATATCTGAGCTGGCCATGATAAATGCAACATTCGGTACACTAACACGCATTACGTGCGCCAGCAAAAGCGGCGGCATCGGACGTCAATGAAGCACTCCTGTCGCGGTGTTCAGGGGCGAGACTATTAAAAATACATCAGCGTAGACATAAATGAAGCGTGAGGAACTAAAAATACTGTCCCAGTACGATGGCCGCGAGTCACTTAACGTTGAAAACCGAGAAGAGGCTCATGACATTCCCGGGAAATATTCGATCGAGCCGTCGCAATCCTGCATATTTCAGCATAAAAGTACATGTTTGTTTAAAAATGGATAACTATAAAACTGAACAGTTTAATTTAATGCACTAAAAAGAATTTTATAGCAGGCTTGTCAATCATTCTTTTCTTGTCCCGTAGCACCTGAAACAAGTTTTGAGAGCATTTTTAACTCTCAGAGACGCTCTTGCCCCATTTTCGGGGCAAATGCATAGTAGTTGACACTTTGTACAATATCCACTTACTTATCTTCAACAAAATGGTAATTAATGGTAAATGGTAAAAATATTTTATCATTATAATCTGGCATGAAATTAAATACTTTAATCTTACTTAAAGTATTGGATCATCCTGTAAGTCATAACTACACTGCTTAAAATCCACATTTATGACAAAAATGTACATTGTAATTTAAAGCAGTGGACATGTTAAAAAGATTTATGGATATCAATCTATTAATTTCAGCTGACTAAGATAATTAAAAGAAGAATACAATTTTTACTTGGCTCCTGTGTCCTGCAATCAATGCAACCTTTTTTTATTTTGCATAAA
>CM052255.1:777275-821698 GCA_028455795.1 Lasioglossum marginatum | reverse complement strand
AATTTTTATGCTTCCTGTTGAGGATATCAATTGGATTTAATCTTTAGTCATTTTTCCAGAGAAATTTAAAAATAATTATTGTAGTGCTTCGAGTACAGAATATATAAACTTGAAATTAGTAATTATAAAGTTTCGTGTTCGGAATATCAGTTGGATTTATTCGGCAAGAGTCAAGCCGACAAAGCTGGAAGTACAGCTGCGTATTCAAAGTGCTGCAGGGAATTCTGCCAGAAAATAGATAACACGAAGTGAGATAAAATGCGAACGATGTATCCGTCGCGAGAAGAAGCGAAAGCATGCGTTGTCGACGCGGAATTGTGAATGATTTTTTGTAGTTCTCTTTAGAAAAGTGTAAGCGTCGAACAATGGGGAAAATGCGTAATCCGACGAAGAGAAAATTAATTGGATGTCATCGGATGAAAGGGCTTTCGGGAAAGAGAAAAATCTGAAGCCGCGCAAAAGAAATGGTGGAAATCATGTTGAAGCTCCAGCACCATGATTTCAGAATACACGACGTCATACGGGACAGGTGTAATTCATTTAATTACGGACATCGTAAATCAGTTTATGTATAAATCAATTCCCCAATCTCATCTATTAGAAATTGCGGAGAATATATCGTGTCCTATAGATGACGCAGGGCTATGCCGGTAGCATCGTGATCTAAAACACACAGCTGAATCAATTGAAAATTCATTAAATTCACCTTTTAAATGTACGCAGGGATAGCATGATCTGAATACGCTAATGCGACTTCGAGTCGGACAAAAACACCGTACGATCTCGCGTGCTAACAATATTGACGGTTTTCTTTTACCAAAATACCTGTGCGTTTGAAAACGACAAGTGCGGCATTATTTTTTGAATGCTTTTGATACGGTTTAATATTTTGTTTCCATTTAAAAAAACAAAGTTGACCTTTATATGACCTTTACGCGTCCACTCACGAAAAAACTAATAACACCAGAATATGCTCCACTCGATACCATTCAAGCCTCCGTTGAAACGTTTTTTGCTACGAGTAACAATAGCGAGAAAATCAAGATGTCGAAATCGGGTGGGACACCCTGTATATCATACAAAAATTCCATTAAAATCGGCGTGTTACGATTGGCTAGCCTCCCTTGCAAGATTGCACGTGGTTTTTGTAACTTGTAATTCTTCCATAAAGATGCAAAGCCCCGAGAGGATTCCGAAACAACAATTCCGAAGCAATTATTTAGTTCGCTAACAGCTTCTCCGTGACAAAGTTAGAACTTTTTTAACGCATTCTCTAGCTCGCCACACTAGCGCATCGTTACGCGTACAAGTTGCGTAAACTTGCGAAACGTTACCGCCGCACAAGCATATTCGTATTATGGGCGATCCGAACCGCTATAACTTTTGATGCGTGCCAGGTTTTGAAAAACGTACCAAGAAAAAGTTGAGGACTATGAGAATATATGAAAATCTACTTCGTATTCCATTCTAAAAAATGAAATTGCCCTCCGTTCCCCACGCTTGGCATACCACGGGTTTTTCGCGTACGGATGCTACATATTCTTCCTTTTTGTAAATGCAATTCTGAAAACAAAAATTTAATAACGTTAGTAGATGATTCGAAACATGTGTGACGGTGTACATAAACCAGGCCACACAAAATTCTACATAAAATGTATTCGAATATAGTAATTAATATTTACATATTTATATTTACAAACACGAATATCGTATAACATTTCTAACATTTAATATCGTACGTTAAATCTGGTGTAATCGTGAACATATATAAATATACGAACTGAAAATATTCCTCATAAGTCTGCAAATCTACATTTTTAATTTAAATTATTCTGAGAGATACGATTTCCAGAATATACTGAGCATGAATAATCATAAATTCTTTAATAAATCCTACATCATAATTCTCTCTTGTTTAAGTGGATAGAAAAATTGAATTTTATTGATCGCATGGAAATACTGTAATATGCTTATCAATATATAAATTATTTGTAAAGACCTTGGAAAAGCTGATTTTCGTCATTCATAATATTTTAGACATTTTTACGAAATAATCTTAACATATTTCTTAATTTGTTCATGTATCAAGGTATAAGCTGTTCATTCATTTTTTACATTTATGAGACTAGCAGAAAATTACTCGTTGATTTTTGTTAGTCATAATTAGACTGCGGATTTTTATGCTTTTATTTATATTCAAAAAATTTTCTGAAAATGCTAGAAAATATAATTCCACAGAATTTAGTACGATTTTTATTTATTTCAGATCTAGCGAATACCAGATCAAACGACTTGGATATTTTTTGAGAAGTTGGAGCAATTATTTAGTTTACTACAAAAAGTGAAAAAAATTTTTGAAAAAATTGCTATTGGTCGAAATTACAGAGAAAATATTTGAAGTTGTTGTGTAGAACTTTTTTATGAGGACCTATATTGAATATTTTAAAAATACATACATTTTGAAGATTTGGTGGATAGAAAATGTTGTCAACGATGAATATTATTGGTAAGATCGCAGTCTAGCTTTGTCCTTAGAAGTATGGAATCGATGATCGAGGAGGAGCCGTCTGATAAAAAGTCAACCAGACACATGCATAGCGTGCAGCCTCGCGTTTCGTAATGGATAAAAGTTTTCGGGTAACTCGCCATGATTTTTCGATGTCTCGCAGCATTAGCGGAAATCCAAGAAAGCGGCAAGTTCGAACGTGGCGCGTCGGTGGATGGAAAGTTTTACCGGTCACAAGAATGGCCGCAGGCAATATCGCGGCTTGTCTAGCTTTCGCGGCTTCGTCTCGATTCCGCGAAATATCGTAGCTCGTCGCACAAAATAGAAGGCGGGCATTCTTATGCTGCAGAGCAAGGGAAAAGTGGAGTATTGGACTTGAAAAGTGCTTCGTCAACTAGATGGAAATTCGTTACCCCGCTCACTTAGTTAGCCAACTACTGAAACGCTTAAAAGAGAGACTACGCCCTTGGAAATTCCGCGGGACCGTTCGCGGCCACGTTAGAATTTCAATTTCGCGGAAATCTCGAACGCTGTATCGTGTTCGTCTCGAAAATTTGCGAATACATATTGTTGAAATAATTTGGTCGAAATGGTTTCTAAAATGTATGATGGTTTTCGAACGTCGAATAAAAGTGAGGAGGTATTCGAGAACGCCGTGACCGAAGGGGCAAAGAACTTTTTGTACGAGAATAATTTCCACGGTGGCACCACAACTGGACGGAATGAGACCCCTTTAACACATTTCATCACAGCACAATAGCGACTGTTCACTTCTCAAAAGATTGCATGGATCACATGTCAGGGAATTGAATGTGCTCACTGAGTGGCGACTGCCGGTGGCTTATAATGTCGAGTTAGTGGGATTGTGGACTCCGAGGGGTTGAATAAACTCGATCAACTCCGAACGAGATATTAGAAGTTCGACAACAGGTCGCATTAAAAATGTTCGTCACTTCAGCCGAAAATAAAAACGAACTTTCTCCTTTTAAACTTTCGTTCCGCTATCGAACCTTCTCTTTTATTCGCTAACAATTCTATAAGCTTGCCGCCATATTGGTTTGTAGAGACGATCGCGCGCCGATTACTGAACAGAACCGCTAGATGGTAGCTAATATTGCGGCGCGCTTACCTGCCAAAAACATTGCAAATTGCTCAACTTTAAGCAACCATAACTCCTGAACCATTGATGCTACAGGATCAAAACTTCGATCTGCAGGTTCTCCGGGTACAAATCTACAGGATCATATGCCAAATACATAATAATTTATAGGACAAAGGCAAAAATTTTGAGTCCGTTAAAGTAAAGTTTACCCTAAAAACAAATTTAAATGTCCCGTCGCTCGAGGTGCACATTGTCAACAAGTAAAAACTCGATGAACACGTATTGGTTCGGACAAATATTACTTCGCCGAGCAGTTCGTTGATGTTAATGTCAACTTCGTTTACCAAATGCGGCGCTCGATTTGCTACGGGAGCTTGTTCACTATGAAGTCCTCGCGCGTCGCGTCGGTAACAAACACTCAAAAGTCCCCCCCTAATTATCCGGCACAAAGACGGACTTCTGAGTCTGCAAACGACCGAGTAGAGACTTAGACAATGCGTTCTCGGAAACCAAATAAAACACTTCGAGCGAAACGTGTCCTGCTGTCAGCGGAGCGCGTTTAATCAAACACGCCGAGGCTGCCGTCAAATGCTCCGCATTTCGGAAGAGCAAGGATACACGCGGCCGAAACGTCTCGCATTACCGGAAGGATATTAATTAAATGTCAATCCGATTCCGGGAACAAAGGGAGCAGAAAAGTAAACTCCGTCTATCAGCTGCCTCGATCAAGTAGGCTCGCGTGCAGCGTCAGCTGGAAACCCGTTTCTTCTGGAATCCAGAAGTTTTTAGAATATGTTTAATTCACACAGATCTACAAAACGTATTTTTTAAATTTGAGTTCGCGTCGCGATGTTCTCGGTGCTCGCTACCTAATCAATTACTACACATTTAAGTATTGTATGAGATAATATATCAATTTTTCAATATCCATAAAATGACTAAAATTATTATTCTAGATCGGAAGAAATGTTTAATAAATCGATCGAAAATTATATTCACAAAATATTCATTTTTAAATGCTTAAAATGTCACCACTAAGAATTGCTGTACCATTATTCACAATATTGTTCCCATTATTTTAAATGTGTTGCTATCTAATCAATTAGTACACATTTAAGTATTGTGTGAGGTAATATATCAATTTTTCATATCCACAAAATGAACAAAGTTATATACAATGAAATTATTGGGTCGGCAAGAAAGTAATTTCGATATTTTATGGCGAAATAAAACTGATCTTCTTTATACAAGCAATGAATTTTGATCAATTAAATATTTTCTTGTTTGTTCTTTTTGGCAAAATATCATCGAACGAAAGGGAAAATATATTGTTCATTAAATCCTTGAATAAAAAGCTTGGGCGCTATTTCTGCAACCCAATACAATGGAATTATTCTAGATCGAAAGAAATGTTTAATTTTCAAATTAAAATATCTTCGAACGCAAAGGGTTAATATCGACATTTTCGTCATCGCTAAACATTTCGAAAGCAACAGACATAAATAGTAGATGCATAAAATACTAGATCGGCCGGTCGGACCATCGAAGCGCAACAAACGCAAATGCTCTTTTGACGTACGTAGCATTACGGGTGCGACATAGTGATTGGAATTAGGGTAGTTGCGAAAGAAATGATGAGGTGAAAGGATTTGAGTGGAGTCAGAATCGGTGTTCGCGCCGCGAGGCTCTCGGTGCTCGCTCCTCGATTCAACTTGCTAATCGCGATCAGCATAATTCCATTCCATCAAGGTTGACCCTGTTCGCCGGGGTGCGGGGCGCGGGTGCGAGGGTTGCATTCAGCCTGGTAAAAAGGTCGGCGAGAGTAGCGTCGTTGCAACCGGGGGGATTGGCGGGAAGTCGAACTCCAAAGCGTCCGCAACAGAGCGCGCAGAGTCAGTGTTCGGCCAACCGTCTTCATGCGCGGTGTCACCCGCACTAAACGTTCTGGCTCGTCGCTACCGTTCGCCAACCGGGGAAAAAAAGCCGTGGCATCCTGACACCCCCGGGCTTCTCGAGGGTTGCTCGCCAATCGTATTTAGCACGTGCGAAACCGGACCGCGCGAATACCCGACCAACTGCACAATTCGACGGTCGTCGAACGAACATGCTATGCTACGTGAGTCTCTCTCTCTCTCTCTCTCTTGAATTAGAAACCGATTTTTCTGATCCACCTCGTGCTCATTAAATTTCTGTGGTTCCCGTCGTATCCCGTCTCCGTGATCCGCATTGTGCGACTCCTCTTTTTAGCGGAGCTTATTATTCTCAACTTTTCATCTTCGTGAAAGTACGCGGAAATGAAATTTCTTTTCATTTATCAGTGAAGCTTGGTTTCTCATTTCTCCATTGGGCGATCGTTTTGTTGTTAATGGTGAATCATCGAGAATTTAGTTGAGCAACCTTTCACTCGATTTTCAATCCCGCGTTGTGCAGAGTGGATTCGTGTTTTAGAATTTGAGCAAATGTTTCTCGGAGAGAGTGTGCGGGAATCGCAATTTTTGTAATGGTGCCGATATGTTCAGCGGGCGACGATTTTGCGGATAAATAATGGAGAATATAGCTGCGGAAATGTTTATTCGATTTCGATTTTATATTGTGCTATTCGCTCGATGGGGAACAGTGATTTTTCAATTGTAGCGTCAGAGGTAATATACTCTGTTAGGAGAGTGTGCAGAATTTGCATGTTCGCGCGATATGCGAATTTTGCTTTGGAAGCAGATATCATATTTGGTGAGAGGTGAATTGGATAAATACGTGATTAATAGACTGCGGATCTTCATGCATTTACTATAAAAATTTTCAAAAAATGCTGGAGTGTTAAATTGGACAGAATTTAGTGTCATTTTTTATTTATTTTGAATCTGCAAATGCAATTACCAATTAGAATAGCATTTTAATTGGTCCAGGTTTCTTAAAATTTCTCTACAAAATTTGAAAATTGCATAAACATCCGCAGTCTAGTGATTAGTGAACTTGATTTTTAATATCTCGAATTGCAATAATTTACTTCTCGAAGGAAACGTGCAGGAATTCTATATAAAATTTCGAGGAGAAGTAGAATCATTTTTGGAGGAAAAAAACAAACAGAAATTAATTAAGGTATATTCTATTCGATTTTTTATTGCAAGGACTGGAGGGGGAAAACGTTTTTTAAGGGGAGAACGTAGAAACTACATTTCTGTGGGTGCTGTTTAAAATCAACGCGGGAGGTAGACATTTTTCGAAAGGGCAAACCGCAATTAATCGAAAATTTAATTGAAGAACTTTTTACTCGTTTTTTAATTTGATATTGTGAAGTTTGGACGGTGGGGAATAGCTTTCGAGGGAAAGTGTGCAGGATTTACATTTTCGTAGACCGTGTCCAAAAGAGCGGTGTGAAGTGAAACATTTTTTTGGTCAGTGCAACTAAAAATAAATTGAGATACAACTTGATTTTTCATTCGCTATTGTACGATTCAACTGTGCGGAAGTTACATTTTTGAAAATGGTGTCCGAAAGCAAGTATATACATATATAATTGAAAATAATTGCTAACAGATTTTTTACCCCCAGAGTGGCAGAATAGAGTGAATCATAATCGTAGCAAAATATTTTGCACTCCACAGTTATTGTGTCCCAAAGTAATTATAAATATGAAAATTGTTCGTTCAATTATTTCATGCATTTATCATTAAATTGATTAAGCAATTTACAATTTTTGTAGCCGAATTTTAAGAATCTCGAATCAAATAAAATCTTATTTTCTGTGGTAAGAGCCTTCTTAGATCTGAAATAAATTAAAATCGTATTAAATTTTGACATATTGTATATCCTAGCATTTTTTGAAAGTTTTATTTATTTACTTATCAGGAAGAATAAATATCCAGCTCCTGTTCCTCGCATTTAATGCAGACATTTTTTCCCCCAGACAGAAATTTTATGTACAAATGCATCCTAAATAATGGAATTTAGAAACTGCAGTTTAGGCTTGTGGAATATTTAAATAAATTGCAAATATTGCGTAGCCTGTAAGAAGCAGTAACTCGTTGCAGGATTAATTGTACATATCAATTACATTATTGTCACTTTAGAGACTTCTTGTGCGACTGAATCCAAGAAACGGTTTCATAATATTGACTCGTATTTCTCTGTATAGAAAGAAAGTCTTAATGAAACCCGCGTCGAGCCCAATTCGAAGCAACAGCTGAATGTGATATCGACTGAGAACTTCGAGTAGCGTGCACAATTATTAAATATCTAGTAAAGCTAGAATAAATGTTCGCATCGCACACTTGTCTGGGTACCCGATCTAGCAGATCATTTAGATTTTTATTCGTAAGTTTAACGGTGTAATAATTTAGGTCATTGCATCCGTTTTCACGCTAGAACGTTACTGAAAATGTTTTTTGAAATTTGTAGTCAAACGTTAATTAACTTTTGTTGAAAAAATTTTTTCTCAGACCATCGAAATTGCCTGGAAAACAATTTCGATAATGGTATCCATAGAATGTTGCTTTTTAAAAACTCTAGGTGAACTTGATTTTTATAGAACATTATTAAACATTTTTTGAAATTTGTAGCTGAACATTGATTAACTTTTATTGAAAAAATTTTTTCTCAGACCATCGAAATTGCCTGGAAAACAATTTCCATATTGGTATCCATAGAATGTTGCTTTTTAAAATCTCATCTAGCGGTTCTGCTCGGTAAGCGGCGCGCGATCGTCACTACAAACCAATATGGCGGCGCCCTGACTTGTCAAAAACACTGAAAAATGCTCAACTTTAAACAAGCATAACTCCTGAACCATTGATCCTGCAGTATGGAAACTTCGACTGGAGCCGACCCGGGTGCAAATCTACTGGATTACATACCAAACACATCATAATTTGTAGGAGAAAGGCACAAATTTTGAATCCGGTAAAGTAAAGAGCAACAATAGGATTCGATCTCATTCCACTTTCTTAAAAGTTGTCTACAAAAATTGGAAAATACATAAACATCCGCAGTCTATTCATCACTTCAGGATACTACTTGGCGATTTCTTATTATACTGTTAAGTTGACGAGTCTCGCGAGCAACGTATTACCTAATTCATGAGAATGGAGAAGTGTTGTAAGTGTAGCAAAAGCTGCATGCTAACCCCCGTACTGTTGTTCGATGTGACTGCAGCTCGTATTCAATTTGCAAGAGAAACCAAACAAACGCAGACCATTTCGACTGTCTCCGCGCAGCGCGGTTCGTTTCGCTCGGCAAATAAAAGTCAGTCGAACGAAGAAGACATTAGTATACAGGGTAAATGTATTTTTCTTTGAATTGTTTACGAACAATATGGCGCGGCACGCGCGCATCCGTCGTATCTCTCGGGCGAAGTACATATCCGCAACTGGGAAGCTAGGACTTCTCTCTGTCAACGGAGAATTTAAAATGCACTCGTTTGCATGGCGAATCAATAGAAAATAGCGCGTATTATTGCAAGGGAATCGATATTGATATTGCGCGACTCCACACACCGCGAGGCTTCGAACTTGAACATGAAAAACGCGCGCGTGTCAACTTGATCGCTCGCAGAAAACGAGCAGCGGTGTTTGCAATCCGGTCGAGAAACAATTATATAGTTCGCGCGCGCGACTTCCTTTTAATTAGCGGACATGCGGGAATCGCCAACTACGAGCCACTGTTTTTCAATTTCGACCCGGCCCGGCCCGACCCGACCTGACCCGATCCGGCCGTCTCTATTTCGAGGAATATCACTGCAATACTGCCTTTCCAAACAATCGTTCGAACAAATGGGTTGCAAATGACTCCGGGCCGGCCGCGCAAGTGTTTAACGCGATGATTTTGGAGTTCCGGGGATAAATCGAAATGGCGACGCGGCGCGCGACAAATGTTACATTTCACAGCTTTCTTTCGGGAAAAATCTCCCGCCCATAAATCTTAGGATACCTCTGGTTTCACGATCCAACAAATTTCAACTTTTTTTTGACGTTTCGATTCTCACTATGCGATTCTGCTCGGTAAGCGGCTCGCGATCGTCACTATAAATCAATATGACGGCGCCCTTACCTGTCAAAAACACTGAATAATGCTCAACTTTAAGCAAGCGTAACTCCTGAACCATTGATCCTACAGTATCGAAACTTCGACTGCAGCCGCTCCGGGTACAAATCTACTGGATTACATACCAAATACATCATGATTTATAGGAGAAAGACACAAATTTTGAGTCCCGTTACCTCAGTTACTCTATTATCGGACAGTGATTATTTGGGAACTGGGTCTGCGAGGTAACGAATTGTTTGAGCAAAGACCCTCGGCTAATTGGATCCAAACAGTGCCTGGAAGCTAATGGACTGGTAATATCGAGTTATGGTTGTGTTTTAAGAAAATGTCTATCCCGTCGGATGCGTGATAGTGAGTGGACCACTTCGACAACAGCGTTTCGAAGCGGGTATGGTCTCTTTTGTAGCCTTTTAATCTATTCCGTTGCGGTCACGTGCCATTACTGTACGCCTTCGCGTCGGTGAAAGGTTCGGGCATTCGAAATTGGCGTCGGTATCCAGAGCAGATCCCTCGATAAGTATGCACTAAACCGGCCGGGTATCTAGCTACACCGGCGGCCGCTTATCTTTTAAATTAGATTTACCCTCTTCCACAACGTTACAGCTTCCTGCCAGTTGCAAGTGCAACGATGCGCAACCCTGGATAGAGTTACTCACTAAAATCGATCCCGACGACCTTGAACCGAGCCACGCTGCCTCTAATTCTCAACTCCGACGATTACCGAAGACGCAGCGCCGGCTGATTGCTATCGTTCTCAGCCCAGACACGTTTCATTAGGATCTCATTTGCGAGGTGAACGCGCGTCCCATCATTTTTCTACATCCTCTTCCACCTCCTCTCGCAAAAATCAATCGATCACACAAATCGGGCGTCTGTCTTCATCATTAGACTGCGAAACAACTGCAACAAACGAGGACCATATAAAAATTTCTTTCATTTCTTAGTAATGTTTATAAATTGTATATAAATGTTCTTAAATTGTTTAAATCTGTCTACTGTTTTAAATTGCAACTCCTCTTTTTTATTATAAATGCATAAAATCCGCTGTCGAGTTATATTCTATCCTTTTCCAACGAAAGATATCGTCACATTCGAAATTGGACGAAAGGCGGTCCCCAGCCATTGTCTTATATCAGAACTGTATTAGTGAAACATCGGTGCGAGTAAAAAGTTTGCTGCCTTTCCAGCACACTATCAACACTATCAGGTAATTGCAAACCATTTTCCCCGGGAAATGGATTTTTCGAAGTTTTTCCCTCGGATGAAAACAGGGTTCATAGTCTTGTTCATAGGTTGTTAGGAAATTTCGTCGGAAGCTCTCCTATCGAACCAATCGGGCCGGGCCGGGCCTCCCGATAATATATTCAAGTCGCGATAACTTCGCGATCGATTAAAAACTTTTTCGATGAAATTTACACCGAAAAACATCCATGTTCGCGGACCCGTGGATTCTGCTTGTTACGTAGGCGCGGACACATGCTCGCCGAACTGGGCGTTTTTAATATTTTCTTCTGACGCTACGATTTCACATTAACTTTTTGCATTCACGTGCGCTGGGATATATTGAAAATCGATTTACTAAAGTTAATTTCCGGAACAGCAAATACACAACACCTTTGTCACGTGCACTGGAAATATTTTATTGACGGAGGATGGTATTTGCTTGGTAATACTATTTGCAAAATAAAAAATGTTTGGTATCATTCTTTGTATCGGCATCATTGCATCGATTCATGGCAGCTGTGTTTACCGATTCTGAGCAGGGAAATGCAGAAAAGGTGTGATCGCTTTATTTGTACTTTACTTCGTGCCTTCGAACTTTCACACCAAAACGAGGACTGTCACACCAAAAACTTCACTACAAGTCGTTGAATTCGTCTTGAAACGCACTATTTGATGGTGGATAAAAAAACGTATCATTCGATTTAAAAAAAGAAAGTTGACCTTCATCTCACCTTGGTATGTTCACCAGGAAAAATAAAAGTTCCACCACATGATGTCTGCCTCGGTATTGAACAACTTTCATCTGAAACATTTTTGCGTATAATCAATATTTTCGGAGATTTTCGACTGTAACTTTATAATTTCCACCCTGTATAGCTATGAAAATTACGCTTCGTGGACGAAAAAATAGGACTTTTGAGAGCGAGAGCGCCCTAGATCCATTTTTTATCTAATTTTAGAGAGTTTTAGAGAATTTTAACTCTTACTAGTCAAAATCGCTAGGTGAAAGATCAATCTATTCCTATGTGGTCTAGCAATGTGTGCACTCACACACAGCCACGCGCGAACTAGGAGTCTCTGCCCTTAAGCTTGGGTGAAGCGTTATTCCGTAATGCGTGTGGAACACTTAATGCACGGTGAAACCGTAAGTGTGAAATTACAGTGAGTTTCGTTGTAAGCGTTTCGGAGAAAGATCGCAAGCCCGGGCGTCCGGTCGACGGGATCCCATTAAATTATTTGCAGCACGTTGCACGCGTGTCTATGCTTCGGTCCATTATTTAAACACCGCCATAAATCAGAAGTAATCCGTGGGCCGCGCGTGTATCATGATTTTACTTTATGCTGCGGAACTTTAGTGGGCAGGATAACATTAACATAAAACCATACGCGGTAATCTGAGCACACCGGAGCGTCAATGAAGTGTGGCGACACAAAAGCCGTGAAACTGGAGCAGTACACAGGGAACGGTATCGTTTTAGTAGAATTAATTGAAATTTACCCGGCCCTGTTGTTTCTCGACTGATCCTCGAACGCTGACAATAGTCGCGACCGGCCAGCTATTTATAATTTCATAATTCTAGGCCGCATGCTCTGCCACAGTGTGTGCGTGTGTGTGTGCGTGTGCGTGTGCGTGTGTGGAGCATGGTTGACGCGAGCTTAATGCTCCTACGATCGGAAAATGCAACACAAAAACGTAAATAGTAAACTACCTCATAGGTTCCATAAAGTCAAAGCAATTTATTTAATCAAGTCAGAATTGAGACTTACGGTGTTCGGTACATTACATTTTGCAAGTTGTACATTGTGAATACATATCGAGTCTACTTGGAAATTTTCATATTATTGATTCTCATATTCTACACCGCGTTATCTCGATTTCAAAGAAACTCTGGCTGGAATTTTCTCCGTAAAATTGATTCTATCAGCCGCGAAAATTTATTCTTGTAATACCCGGCAAAGTATAATATACCACGGACAGGGGAAATAATGTAAGCCCGTTTATTCGAAATAGGTTGATTCAAATTTTTATGTGAGAATTTTGAGTTATATCGACAGCCGATAATTTCGGTAAGGTGAAATATGAAACGAGTATCTGAATATATCCCGTTAAACTCTCCATTTTACTGTTTCGCGCATAGCTTACAGCTTATACCGCGATCATACGTGTTGCAAATGCAGAAACTTGCGAGCTTCAATCGTAAATATCGAAACTGTCGCGCGGGGGTGCATTAATAATTACAGCTCGATGCTTGCAATTAATAATCCGCCGTTATTTAACAAAATCGTCGCGCCGAATGAATTCTTTACAGCGCGCAAACGTGTCCAATTTACTATTATCGTCTTACGAAATAATTTGTCGGTTAAATTAATCAATTCTCGTCAAAATAGCGCTCGGGAACATTGACGTTGTCGCAACACCAAACAATATCGCTTTCAACAACATATTTCTTCTCCCATGGAAAAAATATATTTAGGTCGACGTACTATAATTATGTTCCTTCGGTGCTTGTGAAGCCACGTTTTGAATATTCCGCCTCCGTCCTCGCAGGGAAAAATTAGAGTGACGGAAACGTAATTATGGCGCGACTTGAAAGCCCTACCGAAGGAGCTCGACACCGGCTACTAATTTCAAATATGAACCGTTCGTTTTTTGTGGATGTTGAAAATTATGCTCAACAAAGCTCTCGACTCCCGCAGAAAGACCAACCACGCTCTGCCATTCTCCTTAGCGGAAGTGCTTTCAAATTCTCCTGTAGTTTCGTGCGAAGTTTGTCGATGTAATCGCCCTTGTTTATAGAAAATATATTGTTAATGAATTTTAACAAATAGATGCTTGCGGTATTTGCGAACGCCTGGGTATACAGTTACGCACACAACATTATGGCTTCCAAAATTTTTCAGAAAATGCTAGAATATAAAATTCCACAGAATTTAATACGATTTTTATTTATTCCAGATCTGTAAAGGCTACTACCACTGAACCTTAACATTACCACTGAACATTAACTAATTTATTAACTGCATATTTCTAAAATGTGATTGTAAAAAACATAATGCATCTATTCAACTATCTACTGTAAATACGTATTTCAAATAAGAGTAGTACAAATAACAGAACAGTATAACTTATTTCGGGAAAACTGTGTCAAATGGATACGAGAGACGGATGAGAGTTAAAGGATTGTCACTTTATAGCAAGAAAAATGTCTTCAATGTACGAAACTTGAAAAATTTACTTTTGTCCACGAAAAACAGGATTCCAGCGCGCGACAAGCTTGTTCTTCAATATGGATTTCTAAAGAATTCGAAAGTCATTGTACATGAACGATTGAAAAAGATTAAAACTGTTGCGTACACCTAGCCTTTTATACTCTTTATTGGCAAATTGAATCGCCGAGATCGAAGCAACAAATTCAGAGAATTTGTCGAAGGAACTGTTCCTGCAAACGCTCTTGAATTAAAAGTAACTATAAGCTTTCCTTTATGCGAGGCAAACGTAAAACGTTTTATTCTGCGACGTAACAATAGTACTCGGTTCTAGTGCTTAAATTATAGTTTCGTCTGAGGAAACTCCTCGGGAATTGAAAGTATTTGAAACAATGAAGAGACAGAAATATATTTACGGTTCATAATTTTCTCGTTTGCAGTCGATTGGGAATATCCACTTAGTCCGAAGTTCCATCGGAACTCGAGCGCGAATCTTTGTTGGAAAATGATTCGAATTAAGGGGGAGGGTTTAAAGGGCTGGTAAGAAATCGGGAAGAACGTCGGACGCGTTTCGTAGAAAAGCTTTGAAATTGTAGAGTGGAAACCACGTATCCACAGAGCTTGGTCGAGTCAGACGGACGGCGCGCCGGTCTCTCATTGTTTTCTTCCTTTCGTTCGGTTTTCAATCCGGAAAAACGCTTAATTGACGTCGGTCCCTCGACAGGCGGGCTTGCTCTAATTAATGAATACTCGGGCCGGGCTCGCGTAATTAACAATGTTAATGCCGCCGGGGATGGCTATCGAGAACGACGCGAAATTTTCCGGTTTCCAGACGCGGACGTCGAGTGCATCTTCCACTGCAACTTAACGCGTACCCCTTTCTTCTTTTCCATCTTTTTGCGAAATCTGGGGCACCCTGCCAATTTCAAATTAATTCCGATCGCAATTATTTCTCCACGGGAAGTCGTTGTTCAAGCAGTGGATGGAATTGTTTATAAACGAACCGTGCATTTAACAAAACATATTTGATGTAACGCAAACAATGTTCGAGTAACGACTGACAAATTTTCTTATTCGTATATCAAAAATCAAATCAATCAAATCAAATAAAAATCAAATCAAAATACGTATTTTTGGCCTGAGTCATCAATCTGATAATTCTGCAATTTCTTCTTAGTCAGTTTTCTGGATATGGACGCCAAACAAAAAGCTATGTCATAAGATTCTTTTTAAAATTCAGCAGCCATAAAAAGTCCGCAAAGTAATTTGTTTAATGAAACGGGAGAAGTTTAATAAGGTTTCCATCGTCCTTGAAACATAATAAAACTCTTAGTGGAGCAAAGAGATTCTTGTCGACATTATCTGTAAAACAGCTCAATGAGATTTGGATTTCCATCAAGACTCGCAGTTTAGCAATTACTTACATCTCTGCTGCATTTAGTCGACAACTCGAAACGTTAAGACGAATCTTAATGCTGATGCGATGGTGGCTTTCGGGTCTGTTTCGACCAAGCGTTCCAAAAATTAACGAGACTACCTCGTGTAACGACATCGCTGAAGAGCATGAATGTAATCGAACGCTTTTTATTTGGCAACAAATTTCCTTTGAACAAAGTTCACTTTGGAGGGCTTTTCGAAACGTAATTCTCTTTATAAAACCTTTACCCTCGATGAAATGGAACCAAACAATTTTTTTTCCTTTTAATAAAAGAAGCATGTACAAAAAAATACACATTCTTCTCGTTAATGTTTAAAAGATAATGAAAAAACAATTCAAATTTTAGAAGAAATTTTTCTCAATTTTCTTGAAAACCGTTCGTTTTACGAAAAAAAGTAACGGGACATACAGTAAGCAGCATAACTGAACCAATAACCACAAGTTTTGTATAAATCATTATTTATTGCTAGAAATATAGAAGAACAAAAAATCGACTCGGTTATTGGTTCAGTTATGCTCCTTAGTGTAAAAGATGTAGCCTGTTTGGATCTACAGGTTTTGTCTAACATATTTTTCGATTCGGTAAAGATTTTAGAAGATATTCGAGGAAAACGATGTTATGAGCATTTCGATTAATTCCTTTAATGTTCAAGGGCCTTGGGGCATAGTTTCCTGTTATCCGATCGAGCTCAAACTTTATTTGGGACAATCCTGATGCACCCCAGTACATGCGTTGTAGCAAACGTGTTGAGGAGATCGCAGCTCTTTTTCCAGCAGTCGGGCGCTGTAGTTAATATCGCTTTCATGAGAGTTATCCCAGTAGATCGGTCGCTCTCGAGAATCATGAGAAAATTGCCACGATATCGTCCGCGTGATCGCGCGTGTTTCACTTCACACATGCTTTCCTCCGAGCAGGATTTGCATATAGATTAGGCGTTCGCGGGACACGGGAAATAGAAACGTGGCGCGGCTATCAATGCGGCCCATGTGACGATTTTGGCTCGATTTCAAGTAACCAAGCGCCAGGACCAACGTATACCGTACTACCGTATTTCTCTCTGTTCCATCTATCTGTCCTAAGGTTAGTTCTCCGGCACTGTTCGCCAAAAATATCGCACCATTCGACTTGTTCGCAATTCTTGTCGGGCGAACAAACACCTACAAAGTTTATTATCGTCTATCCTTTGGTTTATCGATGCCCAGGGATTTGACCTGTACTACGTACGGTTGTTTACTCCAATAGGCTCCCGAGTCGCTGTGCTACATCAAAAAGGATCTTGGAAATCTTCTTTTAAATAATCATTCCAAGCTAGAGTATGCTAGAAAATGCTGCTGCTGTCGAAAAAGTAATGATTAGACTGCGAATTTTTATGCATTCATAAAGAAATTAACATAGTAAATATAACATAATAAACATAATAACATAACAAAATTAAGGAATTAAGGAAACATTGTATTGTGATTATTGGACTGCGGATTTTTATGCATTTGCGAAGGAATTCACCGATGAAATATAAAACAGTGAAAAATATAAAAGATCTAAGAATGATGTTACGTTGTTTTCAACGTGAAAAGACTGCTAAGGAGTGAAATGAATTTTGTATTTAACTACTGGTTCCCACAATCAATGCAGAATATTTTTATTTTGCACGAAGATCTACAGTGATTATACAAAATCTTATGTTCCTCGTCAGATGGAAAGTAATCGGAAATATTCAGTAGTACTCGTCAGTAATGGGAAAGTTTCTTTTTGTAATTGTTGTCTATAGAGCTATGCAGCTTTTCTTGAGAATTCTTCGAAACTATTTTAGAAGGATGCCCAAAGGACTGAGGAATGTTGATTCGTAAGAAAAGTTCGTACCAATTGAATAAAACTGAACACATTGTATAACACAATAGGTGGTCGAAGAATATTTCCACAGGAATAGAATAAACGAGTAAAATTGCAAATGGGTGGAACGGATCCCGATCAGGGCTGGAAGTAGGACTACTATCTCGCGACACGAAATGAAATCTCGCACTCAGCCGAGTAGATAGGAAATGAACGAACGCGGGGAAAATAACAAAGGAATCGATCGGAGCAATAAAAGCCTAAAAATCGTCGGAATGGTGTGGGTTGTTCGGCGAGCGTGTAAACACTGAAGCCTAAGTGTTCGGGTCAGGAAGATTTACAGTAGCCTGTGCAGAGGGATTCGAACGCGATCGTCCTCGTGACAGCAGCGGGATGGCTCTTCAGACATTGGCAACATTCCAGGGAATTATTCCGACACTTTGCAACGTACTGGCTGCAACATGCCGTATCGTATCGTATCGTATCATAGCGTGCCGTGTGTCGCCGCAGCACGAGCAGTCCCCGGCACTTGAACCGTTTCGCTCTTCCGCTTTCTCGAGTCAACCGACGTGACTTTTCCCTCATTAGGGAGCTTGAAGACGGCTTAGAATCCACTGAACGTGTCGACGACCAAGCCCGAGAAATCGGTGAAAGAACACACCGCTGTCGCCTCTTCCTCTCATTCCTCTGTCTTCCTATCTCTCTCATGCCTCTCTTTGAGAGGCCGCTTCCTTCCTTTTGCTCGGGGTTAAGAGTGTAGGGTTCCCATTTCACGTGTATACAAATACACGTGTATTTTAACCCATTGCTTACCGACCACTACTCAATGGATTTTAAATGTTTACGATTCACAGCTCGCTATTCCGTAAAAAATTATTCGATGACAATTTTCGTCGTGAACCGGCAAGTCATCTTCAGGAATGTGGTCCAATCATTATACATGCAAAAATGTATAAGGACTTGAATGGATCTAGTTATGGTTGCTTTGAAATCGTCAAAATCATCTGATGTCCCTTCAGTACACGTTCAAGATGGTAGACTCCGGTTAAGAGCTGCGCGAGGGTTTCACTCGAAACAAGAGTCGCCCGTCTCAGTAATAAATAATCGCCCGGCGTCTTATTGACGTAGCAAACTGCCGGTTGAATGCACAGCCTGTCCCGTGTCCCGGCGTTTACCCGCGAGGCTTCGTGTCGGACGAATAAACAACCGCGCTGATAAACCCAGCATTTTTCATCAAGACGGCTCGGGGCTCCACTTTCGGCGGAATTAAATTTTTTGCTATATCCTCGTTTTCGTATTCGAGCATTAAGGTCAAGACGCCTTAACGCGATCTAACGAACAAGAATCTGGAACGAAACGATGTGAATGCAAATGCATGACGTCGTTAGCAACCCCGCGGCTACGAAACTCCCGAGTTGAAACGTTTTCAGAAATAAGAGCTCAAATATTGGCGTGCGTGTTTGTTTTCTAATTAGCGGCGATTCTGGTCAAATGTTTGCTGCTACTGGACCCGATTTAGGGTTTGGTCGATGACGCGTTGTAGAATCGGTATAGCACGAACACGCGCTCCTGCACGCATATTCCTATATGTGCAGATTCTGATCCTCGTGAATCTGTAAATCTTTTAGTAGAAAGTACGTCGTGCTTTGAAAGTGTTGATAGAAACAAATCTTCAGCAACTGTGTTTCTCAAGTGGACTAAACTAACTATTCAATTGCATGCAGCTTGATAAAGTCCTGGAAGTGTTCGCCAAATGTTTTCCTAAAGCATAATGAGCTCTGATGCCTGAAGTCTCTGTTATCCCAACATAATTCGTGTGTGAGTGGCTCGATCTAATACGACCCATTTGCGACAGTTTTGTAGTTATTTGTCTATTAAGGAACTCCCGTCCATAAATTACCAGACACTTACTTATCTTCAACAAAATGGTAATTAAAGAATTCTTACTAGGAACTCTTACGCTTAGGTTCTGGTGGGAACGGTTCTGCTCAACGTCACCACGTTTCACCCCAAAGCGGAAGACGTGTAGCGCGGAGTAGGGGTACCACGTGGTCCCCACAAGTTTCTCACTGATGGGCGATCAGTACACACCAACTTCTCCAACTCATCAAACAATACTGTGATTCCATCGTTTTGTCGATGTTTCTTCTCAAAACTCTGTACTTCTCGTACGTAATGCTACTAACGCATAAAACTAGTCCCAGCAAAACAAGAATTCATTGATAATTTAAAGAAAGTTGAAGTTTATGTTGATAAAGAAATGTTGAAAAACGTTTTTCCAATGACGCATAATAGGGGCTGATCTGCGCAAGCAACCATGTAGCGAATTCGCTTGTATAATTGAAGTAGTTTGCAGAACTTCACGGTTTGAGACATGTCTGGGCAGGAACTTGGAACACCAAGGCCAAGACTAAACCGCAAATTCGAACGAGCTGTGCAAATAGCTTGTTTGAAACGGTACTTGGCCGTCTATGTGTCGCAATCAAGGAAGCAGTTTGATGAAACGTGCCATTACCAATGTTTGCCCGAAGAATCGGGGAACTCGAGAAACCGACGATGAGCACTGGTTACGAAACATAATGTAGCGTGAACCAATCCCCCGCGAACAACGGGACATTTCGAATGTATGAAAAGTAGAATTGTCGCGGACGGCTGATGTTCCGCAATTGTCGCGAAATTTTGATCGGAAACAGTCGTCGCGAAAATATTTGATACATATTCTTCTCGGGGAAATATTGGAGAGGAAAATTGCCCATGAATTTCGGGTGGGACACGTATTTTCTCGGAAGTTTCGGAAACTTCAATTCTGGATCCCATCTTCCATTTTAATTTTACAATCTCGATTCAATTTTGTATTCTAGCAAGGTCTTTCTATTCTTCAGCTTTGTATAAAGTGACGAGGCTGCCTCGAGTTCGATATAAATAAATGTATTCAATAATGTCTCATAGATTTATCTTCATAGTTTAAATTATAAGAACGTGAAGTTCGTGAAGAAAATAGCAATAAATAGTATGATTTTAGCATGGTATAAAGTGACATTTGTCACAGAATTATTTTCATAGTTTCCATTATGATTGTAAAATGAAGAACGTGAAGTTGGCAGTTCTATTATTAATGCACGTAATAAATTATGATGATAATAATAAATAGTATGATTTTAGCATTGTATATATAAAGTGACAAGGCTTGATGAGAATAATAAAAATAAAATGGAGAATAATTTCTCACAGAATTATCTTCATAGTTTAAAGCTTAAAGTTTAAATTATGATTGTAAAATGAAGAACGTGAAGTTGGCAGTTTCATTATTAATGCGCGTAATAAATGAACATAAATGGAACTGAAGCTTGCTTTGAAGAAATTTTCCTTACTCAAGTGCAGCAGAATTAGCTTAACCATTTACCTGGGGAAGACGAGGATTAACGTGTTTGCCATTACCCGTTGAAAATTTGTTATTTTCTTCCTAATTCGACAAAAAATATTTAAAATTTGATTTCTCTTTCGTTTCCCTAAATGTTTACGATGGAAGAGTCATTCGGTTGAATGGTTAATAATCTTGATGAACTGTTACGAGTGGAGAATTTGTTTGTAAAATTGAAATGATATAATTTTATTATAAAGCTCTTATGATGCAAGCAAGATGTAGAATTTTTGCGAATTATGGCGTCATTTCGCGTTGGTCTACTTACGCCGTGGTATTAACTCGAAACTTTGTTGTTTCTTGTTGCAGGCGTTGTTGCAAGCACACGACGTAGCTGGACACGAAGTTTACGGTGAAGAAGCCACGAGGGTGACACCGCCGCCTCTACTTCCATACTTGAACGGAGGCGATGATCTCGAAGGACAGAACGGCGATCTAGACCTCGAAAATGTGACGCGTGTCAGGCTGGTCCAGTTCCAGAAGAATACCGATGAGCCGATGGTGAGATCGCTGAAACAGTAATCATAATCTCATTGTATTCTGACTGGTCTTTACTAGCGTTTATACAAGGTGTCCCAAAATGTTCGAGTTCATTGAAAGGGGCGGTTCCTGAGGTTATTTGGAGAAACTCTTCTTGAAATCATATAGAGGAGTTTCTTACTTTCACTACAGTGGACGAGATATCTCGTCTATCTTTATTACTGATATTAAGTGTGTAGTAAACGTGATAGAGCAATTTTTCTTTCAGAGTTGGTTTTAGAATAGCAAACTGTAGAAGAATCGCCCGAAAAAAGTAATTGCTGAACATGAAAAAAGTTTAATTAATTATGAATTTTCCCAAATTAGAGTTTGTGTTTGAAATTTTTTTATGAGAAAAACGTAGAATTTGGATCTTGGATCTTGGTTTGTGTTCGGGGCCTCCTTTTGCTTGGGGCGCCGGGCATTTGCCCAAGTCGCCCATAGGGTAACGCGCCACTGTTAAGTTGCCTGAAAAATCGCAACAGATCGTAGAACAAAACCTCATAAAATTTATTCTAAATTGTAAAAAATAGGCTTTCATTTTCCCTTGAGACAACGAAACGACTTTCCGAACGACCTAATAGGATTAAAGCAGTGACTCGTGCTTCGTTGAAATTTTTTAGCAATAGTGTTTACTTGGACGGATTGTAAAAAGCGATCTTGACGGAGATTTTCGGAAAGTTCTCGCGGCAAATAACTTTCGCAATAAAAAGCACGATCGCCAAGTTCGCTGTGTAAAAAAAAAGATTGAAGTACGACACTCGACAGTGATGCATTGCTATTGCAATCTCATTCATACAATGACGCCGGCTTTATGTTTGGTCGTTTCTCTTTTAAGGGCGTTCTTGAACGCACGATGGGCATTCAAGTGTAACAAACGCACGTCGCTCGAGTATATAGTCATTCCGAACACAATTTCAAGGAGGATATTGTAATAATCGTGTATGCTTGCTTGCAGGGGATCACTCTGAAAATGAACGAAGATGGGAAATGCGTGGTAGCACGAATTATGCACGGTGGAATGATACACCGACAAGCGACTCTTCACGTGGGTGATGAGATCCGAGAAATTAACGGAATACCAGTGGCCAATCAATCTGTGAATGCGTTGCAAAAAATACTCGTAAGTGCTGTTAATATTGCAGAGATCGAACAATAAGTACAATTAGGTTCTTTTGATGTAGTAAACTAATTGCTCTAGCTTGCAAAAAAGGTTCAAATCGTATATTACAATATCTAAAAAGTTATCGTGTTTTTTAGAGTGTCCGAATATTAATTCCGGCCACTGTATATCAGTGGGTTGCATCAACTAAAAGAAATAATCGAACAGCTTCCGCGAGAGGATCCAGCGATTTTGCTGAGCGATTCCGCTTTCTGTTGCAGCGTGAAGCACGAGGATCAGTGACCTTCAAAATCGTGCCGTCGTACAGAAGCGCGCCGCCACCCTGTGAGGTACAAGTAAGCCCTAAAACCCAGTCCCAATCCCCACACCTGACTACAGCAACTAAACCCACACCCGCGGCGGCGACGGTGTCGACGAGCACCAGCTCGGACACGGCCGCAGCGAAGCTCGGGAAATCGGTGAAAACCTCTTCGGCAGCCACTAGCAAAGAGAAGAGTAGCAAATCGAAGCCATCGAAAAACAAAAGTTCGGCCTCCTCGACCGAGAGCACGCCCAGACGACGGCTGAACCCCTTATCGGCCCTCAGGTCGCGAAAATCTTAGATAACAGGCCGCGATAGGTCGCCGATCTCCTTTAGCTCTCCTGGCGCCAGTTTAAAGTAGAACTTAACAATTAATCTGTTGAACAGCCTCTGTCCCTCCTGCCTTCGTCGGTTATACGTAAGGGTGGCTCTGGTCGGATAATGAATTTTTTAATGATCCTAGGAAATAGTCTCCGAGATAGTCCTTCTTCTATCGTCTAGTTTTGAGAATCTCATGATACAGGAATTTTTTATCGTTCTGTAGCTCACTATTGAGAGATAGCTAATTACATAATAGCAGATTGGAATGTATATGTAGAATTAACGTTTCGATTTATCGGAGACGCTGGTAAATTGTCTGATGCGACGAGAGACATGATCGAACCTGAAGTTCTTCAACAGATTTACTTGGAAAACATTCATGAAATAATTTCCATTGTTTTACAATTGTTAGAATAACGAGAAAGTTTTTTTTCTACCTAAATTTGTCGACTGGGTTACAACTATAATAGTATTTAATTTAACGCTAAATGACGTCGTCCTTGGAGAAGATGTCACTGTAAATCTTCTATTTGACCAAAGACAATATTTAATTGACACATTTTTATTTTTATATCGCTCACCTGTTAAGTGCGGGTAATTGAAAGATAAATTATGAACTATACTTAAAGTTTACGGCCTAGTGTCCACCTGTGGTCTACGAATGATTTCCCAACCAAACAATGGAATTTTGTTACATTGTCATAGTCCATGACAAAACAACGCGGAAAACATGCAGCAACATTTTTTCTCATAGGTTTGTTCGTTGGAGGATAACTATGCGGAATATGTAGATCCACGCGTGAGCTTAATTAAAAAAAGAAAAAGCTTTGTCCAGAGAATTTCTCCACAAATGTACGGCACTAGGTTTTATGTTTGAAATGTTGATAGACTCGTTTTTCCGAAAGAGGAAAGTTATTTTCGCGTGCGTAAAAAAAATACAGACACAGTTTTAATCTCATTGGATATTTTATTTTTATACGGTACGAGCAAACAACGGTTCTATATTGTCATTAAAAATGAACTTAACGGTAGGATGACTGGGAATATTTGCTTATTAAACTATTATACTGCTGATTCTTCTAGTTTACAATCTAGTCGGACAGTTCGTGTCTAATATTTATAAAATGTTGTATTATTTGTGAAAATAGTACATTAACCAAGAGAAAGTGATAAGCAAAAGAAAGTAATGGAATTTCGTTATGCATTGTTTTTTCTGTGTAATACTAAATACTCAATAGAAAAGTTTGGGATTTAGTTTTTCTTATTATATCTAGTTTAGGTAAATTCGATTCTTATATTAATCAGTCTTGTACACACACAAACATATGTCTAGAAGTGGTGTTAAACTTTAGTGAATGAATAGCAGCATTAACATTAAGGGTTGTCAGATAGTACTGTGATCGATAAATCTCGTATAAATCCTATCTACGTAGTCTGCTTCTAAAAATTGTTCTTATTAACCCTGTTAGAAACAAATCTCAGATATACTTAAAAACGTTCATTAGACATTTACGAAGTAATTAGCTAGTTGGTAGATCTATCAGTATTTTTCCTATCTCGAAGAAATCATAGATCATCCAAAAAATTATTGTTCTCTAAACCACGATCACCGTAAATGTAATACCTCTAACGTTCAGCCAATTGTACAGACGTTCTAATTACAGAACAAATTAAGAGAGAGATTACAGAGTTTGTACACGTTTCATTTTACTTGTAATCAAAACTGCAAAATGATCCGAGTGATAAATGTAGGAAAACAAACCGGTGAAATTAGAGAAGAATTACAGTATGTATTTTATTTTATGTAATTGTGATAAAAACTGCAAGATGATCTCGAAAAATGTAAGGAAACAATCGAGTGAAATTAGAGAGATTACAGAGATTTTATTTTATTAAATTGTGGTAAAAACTGCAAAATGATCCGAGTAAAAAATGTAGGAAAACAATTGGGTGGAATTAGAGAGACAGAGATTATATGTGTTTTATTTGGCAAAATTGTGACAAAAAGTGCAAAATGATCCGAGTGAAAAATGTGGGGAAACAACCAGGCGAGATTTAGCATAATTGAGCTTTTTAGTAGTCGACGTCCGGGTCGTCTAATTTTATGGGTAAATTTTACTCGGACCAATCCCGGGTTTATGGAAATGCCCACTTATCCAGGACATTCTGAATATTACACGATGAGTCCGGAGGACATTACGTAATACAACCGGAGATCAGATAGAAAGCCTAATTTTAAGTAAATTCCCGTAAGCACGCGTCTGGGAACGGCCCGCTCGGCGAATGTAGTTTTAATTAACTCTGATTAGTTCATATTCCGGATTCATTTCTGTAACTGCATATTGTCACTTGTTTCGTTAACCAACTCTGTGCTAAGCTTGGAATCGCCCATTTACTTCTCCAAGATGAAAATTCCAGACGATCGTTAATTCCCAGTCCGCGAGGGCTGGTACGCAAAAATAAAAATAACAAAAGTGCTCGCTAGCTTCATAAATATTCAATCTCTGTTGTCGAAACATTTGCTTCGTTGATTTCTATGAATTAGGGGAAGTGAAACCTGAAGTACACGCAAGACAGCTTTAAAATTACTATGAGATACGAATAAACATTTTTACAGTAAAAATTCAGAGACGGCTAATTTTGTTCAATGTGGATCAAACGGCTTGAACTTTTTTGAGACGATAGAAAGATTGGTTTACTAGCTAATCCGTAAATAATTTCTCTTTAATTGCGAAGGAAAAAGTGAAGGTCACGATTTCAAAATTTTTTATCTGTGCCTGAAATGAAAATTTAAAAGATGTATTTTGTAAATCTAAGTAAGTTGTATACATGTACAAAAAAAATCTTTGAATTTCGGATGTGCGATTCATTTAAATCGCAGATCCTTACAATTTTTCCTATTTCCAATCAATCACATTTCGTAACAACCTTGATCGATTTCGATGAAACTTTGTGCATGTGTAACTTGCTTAGATTTACCAAAGGCACCTTTTAAATTTTCATTACACACACAGATGTGCCTTTTTATAAAAGTGATTTATTATATGTTGCTCGGTTTACATTCAGAGCGAGGTACTGCTGTCTTCCGTCTATTAACATGCGTTGCCTTGAATATCTCTTGGCAACAGCCATAGATTACATAAACTACTACACAGATAGAAAATTAAAAAATTGTGACCTTTACTTTTCTCTTCGCAATTGCAACGAATAGCAATTTTTTTTTTAAATTATTGACTTAATAAATTAATCTTTCTAACATCTCAAAAAAACTCAAGCTATTTGATCCAATCTTAAAAGAGTTATTCATTTTTAAAGGGTGGACGAATACTTTTTACATTGACTGTGTATGTACAAACTTAAACAATTTTCGTAAGAGATGAAAAATTGTTTCCAAACGAAATAGACACCGCAGAGATTATTAACAAACTCGTTCAAGACCGTTTACCATGTGCAATACTCTTGCCAACGAAACTCTTGTCTCGCAGTTAAAAGAAATATCGTGTAATAGACAATAGTGTGCACGATTATTCTAGGCAATTAACCTTCTGGACACCGAGTGCGATTTGAACGGAATTAAATTCGAACTTCGGATGTTCTCTTAATAGTTGGTAATTTATACATAGCTGCAGAGGAAGTTCCCGTAGCTTCAACATGGGTGGAGACAATTCGTATAGTGGTTTGCCGTGTACTTTGTCCACTGGAGGCTCGCTGTTTTGATTTCACGTAGAATACATACCCCGTGTTATAGTATAACCTAGTTAAACAATTGAATAGTGTCCTCGGGTGTCAATAGTTTAACCAGTCGCCAGCGATTACGAGTTTCGAGTTCAAAGTCCGAGATTTAATTGCCAGTTCGATCAGCCGATTACGATTCCGAGCCTCCGGCGTTCCGCTCTTCATGTTTACAATCTATATGATTATTTCAAATCTTACCAGTTCAAACAATCAATGATAAATATTTACATTAGGGGCTTCCTCGCCGATTTTGATGACTTTGAAATATGTTGTCAAGGTCATCATTCCGAACAACTTTTTCCTATACATGTTACCGCCGTTCAGCTTTAGTTTCCGAGATATTCGCAAAAAAATTTCAACATCTCGAAAAGTGATCGGAGTAGGTCTGGGTTGCCTCCGTAATTAATACATTTTAACAAATCTTTGTCATTCTCTTTCAATCTCGTTTGTCTCGTGTTTTTTATGATATAATCTTGTCTCTGGAAACAGTAGCAAAATTCGTAAACCAGACTACCATTAAATAATTAAGAAGTGTATGTTGCATAGAGAGTTCATAAAATTTATAGTAATGGATTGTGTAGGACAATAGGTTTCAGGGAATAGCGAACTAGACAACAGAATAGCCTAGATACAAAAATGTTTATTTAAGTAACAGCATGTAGAATAATTAATATAGAAACGCCGAGTAAAAATTGTAACCAAAGTTTCTAGGGCTTACGTTGGTAGGGCGGAATTTCTTGTTCGAATACTAGGATTAAGTAGAAACAATTCTCAGATTCTTTCGCAAGCTTCTACGGTCCTATTCTCCGGAGATCTTGCTGGGGGGGGTGTATTCATTAGGGTAATCCGTAACGCTTAATCACCTTCTAAATAGTTGATATGTAAAGCTTTCTAGAGCAGACGTTAAATATTCTAGGGACTCTTTAGGCAAGCCAAAGGAAATGAATCCCTGTTGAAAACCCTTTTCCGTCCAAGAATTTACGTAGTGACCTAGAACGGACGATAACTTGGCGCCAGGAACAAAAGATAGTAATAATACAGTACGTTTTTCAAATTGTTTTGATTCTTTAACGATTGCCGTGTGGACCTCTAATATACACAGTGTTTTTGCCTTAGTATAGAGGTGGCGAACGTGCGGCCTTCGTGAGTTTCTTGTGCGGCCTTCATAAAAGCTAGCTCTTGTATTAATTAATATAGATTTTAATTAATAAAGATCTGGATGAATATTTATATATACAGGGTGAGGCATTTAGAACAGTACACCTGAATAACTCGCTTGTTTTTGGACATAGAAGAAAATGCTTCAGACCAAACTTATTTAGTATCGAGGGGCTGATCATCCGATGTTACTAGTTTTTTTATAGGTGGAGGCGTCAAGGAGATATGGAGGTCAATTCTGTTATTTTAAATGGAACAGTACGTTTTTTTACTTGCATTCTGATAGAGAGTAAAAAAACATACTGTTTAAAATTTAAAAAAACAGAGTTGACCATCATATCTCCGTGACGCCTCCACCTATTAAAAAAACTAGTAACATCAGATGATCAGCCCCTCGATAAGTTTGGTCTGAGACATTTTCCTCTATCTCCAAAAACAAGCGAGTTATTCAGGTGTCCTATTTTAAATGCCTCACTCTGTATATTCTTAAACAAATAAAAATACCAACAGTGAAATATAAAAAATTATAGCAGCCTCCTATATTATTGCCTAATTTAAATGTGGCCTCTAATGGTAAAAAGGTTCCCCACCTCTGCTTTAGTATTTTTAGTAACCATTTCATTCAGTTAAATCCTCTGCTGCTAGGTAATAAGAATAGTTAATTTTCGAGTTAAAATAGCTCTGACTGCAAAGGGTTAAATCTCGTATTTTGTTTAGTCTCTTCACTGGCAGATATGTATTTTTCTTTCGAATTAAAATTATTCTGAATAGAACAAAATCAAAATTTGTTGGAGAACAAGATTAGAACAATTATTACATCTCTCTTTTGTCTATTGTAAAAAAATCGTCCCTGAAGTGGTTAAATATATTTTAAATGAAGACGTTCTGCATATGGTTACGCCTGTTACAATCTTCTAAATGATTGATTATCATTAAAAGCGAACTGCATCGATAACGAAGACATTCAAACGCCGCAGCGTTCGCGAAGAATTCATGCAGCAGAGGTTCGTCTCGTAGAACGTTCGAATAACGAGATTTTAAAAACAGAGACTGGCGTAACGAGAATTTCAGCCGTACTCGCCATTAAATTCTGTATTTAGGTTAGCGTCCGAACGCCTCGGGCTTGAGAATCCCTTAAACATAGACCGATGAAGAATAAATGTGAATTTCACGATTCAGCACGCATTAACGAACGATGGATCTTCATCGGATTCCGATGTCGTAGAAATCGAATTATATAGTTAAGTGAAACGAAACTAGGTCGACATGGACAGGTTATCCAAAAGGATGCGCCTCGCAAAGAAATACGAACCGTAATCCCGATGTTTTCTCAATGTCTTCTTTTTTGCCAGTTGAGAACATCCTGAGCAAATTTACAGACCGTTAAAGCACGTCTCTATCGCAAATTACTGTTTTTGGAGAATAAAGAAAATTCGATTACCAAATTTTGATTTACTTATAATTAGTAACCGGTGCACATCCGATTTCCGGTTCTTCCGAAACGACTATTTCGTTCTAACAAATAGAAATAGATTCTAGTGTGCACCCACTGGGAAGTTCGTTGAGTGCGGAGTTGATCGTTGAAGTGTTTTATAAAGTATATAACCCAGACTATCGGGATATAATGATAAACTGTGTTGAGATATGTGATAGAATTAACTAATTGTTATAGAACTGTGTAGGTATAACTGTGAATGGAGGGGCTAGCTTTAAGGCTTGTGAAATCCAGTAAGTTCCAGAAAGAGGTCTAATAGATTCTAGACTGATAGATTCGAAACGTGAATAAATGTACACTCGGTGTACGCAGAGCCAGAGTCGTCAGATCAGGGGAGCTAGCACGACTTAACACTAAACCTACCGACCATCAAAAGTGACTAATATGTATGGTATTATAAAAATAACAAGATTAAATTTATTTATATTTTGTGCCCCACTCAATCCCCGTCGCGCACGCGCAACGTGTCACATATTACTCTGGTCATCAGAGAGGGGGTAAATTGTAGTCCCCTCGATTTTCTCGATCTGGCGACACTGAACGGAGCGGCAAGCAAAACGGGCGTATTACTTAACGTGTCAAGGGGGAACCGTTGCCCCCGGTAACGGACAGAGGCGGAGCGCGTCACGTGACCATGCCGCGCTGGAAGGGGAAGGTAGAGTGGGGACACGATACTTAATCTGGCGACTCTGCGCAGCCAGTCAGGATTCGTTTCAAGGATTCTACATCCTGCAGAGAGCCGTATTTTCTGTAAGCAAAGTCTGTCCATATTTTCAGACCTGTATTTAATTAAGCGGCGCCAATGGAAGACGGTTTTCACGTTTTTCCCCGAGACACACGCGACACATACACTGCACATCAACAAACACACATACATACACACAGATACACGTATTAATCGCGAGATACGATTCCACACGAGAAAACAAAAAGGAAGAATTATTGATTCACGTACCGAAGAAGAACACGCTGATTGCAAAAAAGGGATCGTTAGATTTACCATGCGTTTCTCCTGACGTAGAGCTCTTTCTCTGTACTTGAACAGTAACGTTTTGTCAAACTGAAAATTGTTCATTCTTTCAGCTTAATACAGATGTTATTTCAGAAACACGGTACGTTTTTCTATTAGGACACGTGCGACGGATATAACGGCTATCGGAATCACGTTCCTGCGTGTGCGATTTGCGTCGCAGAACATGCTCGAAGCAATCTCAGTCGTTCGCCAGTGGCAATTCGATTTCTTTATACCCTGTTCGTTCGCAGTTCCCGCATCATTTCTTCGAAATGTTCTTTTCACGTGTATTAAACACATTAGACTGCGGATCTTTAAACTCGGTCAAAATTGTCCAAGTTAATCGTACGAAGTGGAAATTGCAAATTTTTTCTTTTAATTATGTTATATGTTATATATACAATATCAATATTATATAATATTATATATATTAATATATGATATTGCACGAGGTATTATATCAGTTTTTAAATTTGCTAAAATTTAAAAAAATTTTGCTGAAATAAAGAAAATCATATAAAATGGAAATATCTCAGGCCGGAAGAGAAATTCGATTTTCAAATTAGAATAGCTCCGAGTGCAAAGGGTTAATTAGAAGAGGGAGCAAACAGCGAGATACTCGACGAATAAAAAAACACGGTGGGAACAATAACTCGTCACTGGAGATCTCAATTTAATCGGTTTCCAGCGTGTTCTGCGCCGATCGTTCGTCGCGCGGCAACAATTTTACACGTTCTGATTACTACATTCGCTCGCACTTTATTATGTAAATTCTTCAAACGAGATTAATCGATATCCCTCGACACGTTTCGCATGCTCGCGACGGGACCGCGCCAACCGACGAATCCCGCGATTTGTCAACATTCTTTCCACAAGGTTTAATCGATAACTTCGCGACCGTCGATCAGCGAAACATCGACGAATAATAATTTCTCGAAAAGGGCCGGGAACAATGCCGCCGGTTGGCCGGCAAACGACGCGAAACGAAATTCATCGAAAGACGAATCTCCTCGCTTATGGAAATGTAACCGGATCTCAAATTCCGAAATCTTTCGATTACGTTTGTTCCTGTGTGGGATACAGTAACGTACGTAATTCGGTACATGCTTTTTGAAACGCACAAACATTACACGCTACACTTAAATCTCCTGCCCCCCGACCCCCTCCCCTTTCTCCCTCGTCCGCTTCACGTATTATGTATGTTTATATACGTGTACATATTTACATAGAATATATTGGTTGTTTCAATCATGTGTTTATCTCGCGCAGCATGGGAGAAGGTGATTTTCTGATAACTAAATTTACACGAGAAGGGCTCGTTTAGAATTCTACCACACGTCGATGCTGGGTATAAATGGTATAACATTACACTTCGAACAAAGCGGAAGTTCAATATTTTCGCACACTGTGCAGTTACGAAATAGTCTTCCAATTCGATTGTTTTTTCAAAGTATTTTCAATGTTCCGATCGATAGTTTTGCTGCATTAAACATTGAAGATACGCGGTTTTTATTAGATGATTGCAAAAGTTCGATTTGAAAATAAAAGGGTAAACTTTACTTTACCGGACTCAAAATTTGTGCCTTTCTCCTGTAAATTATTATGTATTTGGTATGTAATCCAGTAGATTTGAACCCGGGGACCCTGCAGATCGAATTTTCGATTCTGTAGGATCTATGGTTCAGAAGTTATGCTTGCTTGAAGTTGAGTCCGGTAAAGCAAAGAGCAGCCAAATAAAACAGAATTTCTAAATAACCATTTTATCAATTTTCTTTAGATTTGTACGATTTGATTTTCCTCACAAACTAGAGGTGTCAGGGTCTCCGAAAATCGGGCACGAATTTTCGCAATCATCCAATATTATGTACAAATCAAATTGTCGTCTCACGTTTGCAAGTAACGAATTGCTTCCAACGATACACAGCATCGAAGAGTACACACGTTAGTTTGAAGCTGATCCACAAAAGAATTGCTCGCCTAGGTATCTCGTACTTTTCTTTTAATTTTCATTTGAAACTTATACACAGCATTTATTGTCGATCTCGATAAATGATTCGTACAAAACTTTGGCTCTTTTGTTCTTGTAATGAATTGAACGCAGCTCGGAAGCAATTTAAAGTTTCTCGTGTTGGAATTTTTCTGAACGTTCTATTTAGCAAATTAATTTTTTCTTGAGAACCTCTAATCAAATAAAAACGTTTAAAATACGGAAAGCTAGAAGTTTGTATGTACCCAATATTCTCGAGACGGCGAATAAATGCGATTTTCAAATGCGATTCAACAAATTATTATTACAACAATACGTGGCCTAATCGATCGGTTCAACGGATCGGCAAACCATAGCCGATCCAAAAGTAGGTCGGAAACCGGGAGTTACTGAAAACTCTCGCTTCGAAAATCGATTAGATATGTCCCATGGGTTTTTCGTGCATCCAAATATATTTCGATGGGCCGTTGAAACCATGTTTGCGGAAGCAATGAACATATTTTGTTGATTAATGCGTTCGTTTAACCAACACATCGCAGGAATTCAGTGAAATTGCTTTTGTAAACGTGGGATCTCTTCATCGAAGTATAATTATTAGGGGTGCGCGGGTACCCGAGCCTCGGGTTGGGTTCCCAAAAAGGTCAAATGCAAAATTCGATTGGGAGGCAGTGTCGCCAGATCAGTAGAATTGACTCGAATTGAGGGGAGTATAGTTGCTGACCGACAATTTATTGTCGATCACATCTGGAGTCGGTGAAAACTGTCAGAAATTCGGGTTCGGATCGGGTCGGGACCTGAAAATTCGGTACCCGAAGTCGAAATCGGGTTGGGAACCCGAAAATTTATATTGTTCGGAGACCCAAAAGTCATAATCTTTTGGTATCGCCCGAGTATCACTAATTTTCGGGTGGCGACAGGACCCGACCCCAGTGGCTGCTCAAGTCAAGTGGAGGCCCCAAGCGGTAAAAATTTTGGGGCCCTCAAACTCAACTTAGAAATAGAAAACTCTCACAAACTGTGAATGAAAAATTTGTAAAAATTCTGGAAAGTAATGAAAAAGAATGAACACTGAAAAATTCGGGGCTCCACGCTCCACGCTTAGTCCGCTTACCGTTAGCTCTTTGAGGCAGACGATTTTAAAGAAAATAAAAACCTAAGTTGCACAGAATTTTTTTAATATCAATATAACTTCAACTTCTCGAGGTGGGTTAAAATATATCCCACCATGCGTAAAAAGCTAAGCAAAAGGTGGGACAGTTTCTAACCCCAAAGATTTAAACTCGCCACCCCTAACGATTCCCATGGGACCCAAAACCAGACGGACATCGATTTCGCCCGCATATTTATTCGATTGTTCGAATCGACTGCTCGACACTTAGCGAAGATTCGGCCTACCTTGTCACGAAGAATCACCTGCATCCCGACCGTGTTCTTTTTATCGAGTCGACAACCAAAAATTCTGTTGCATACCTCGCCGGAGAGAAACTGTAATCAGAGTGCAACACGTATACACAACGACACGAGTATCGAGAGTCGAAAGGAAAAGGAGTAATAAAGGAGAAAAGTAAAAACCAAAAAAAAATAAACAAACAAAAATACAGAGAGACGTATACGGGTAGACGACCGGTCATGTTTCCGCTCGTTGGCTACCTTCCAATCGGCCGTGAATTCACGATTCACGTGGAGGAAAAATACCGGGCGTACGTTATTACATGCATATATACATGCGTCACGCGCACATGTATGCCGCGTTTCATAATATCGACGTGAGTTCTGAATCACGGGTCCGAGTCGAGCTCTCAAAGATTTCTGCGACTCGTTTCGAACGAAATGCGCCGCGCGTGTGCGGCGACGCGCAGCGGAACGACGCGGATATACATAATATACGTGTATATGTATATATACTCGCTGCTAGAGGATAATTAAGCGCGTTGATCTGTGCCAGTGAGATCCACAAAACAGATAAAACGAAGGCAGAGTTCAATAGTCGAGCGGTGTAACAAAACGCTTTGGTCGGCGCTTTCGAGTCCACGGCGCGTTTGCATGATTCTATTTCTCTATCTTCCTCTCTCTTTTACTCTTCCTCTACTCTCTATCTGTTCTTCTCTCTATCTATCCGTCTCTCTATCTGTCCGCCTCTCTTTCCCCCTCTTTTTTATATTTCTCTCTTTCTGTCTCGTCGTACAAAGAACGTCCCGTTTCACTTGATCCACCTAATCATCTCCGTTAATGTTGATGACGAAGCGAATGGAAGTTGAAAATTAACCGATCGAACGTTGCAGTATGCGGGCTTTCAGTGATTTCAGCTCGTTCGATGGGTAACCTCCGTATGCTGTGCCGGGGTCATTCGCGACCATCCGTCAATATGTATACAGTAAACGCCCCTTTACCGTCCAACAGCCGTATCTTCCACGGACAGTGATCGTACACGGACACTATTTTTTATTTATGACTGCGTCTACCGCGCCGACCGCGCCGAGCGGGACTTCAATAGAGAGCCGAATATAGAGAAGGACAGAACGGGCGTTGGCAGACAGTGGAGTGGGTAGGCACTGAACAGTGATCGTGTCCACGAACCCGGACAGTAAAGGGGCGTTTACCGGATCAGCGAGGGTCGGAAATGACTCTGGCATGGAACTCGCAGGAGTACGAGGGTCGATGAAGTTTTTCCACGGAGCATACTGGCAGACGAGGTCGTTTAATTTCGCGACACCCCGTAGAAGTTGTTTTGCCGTAACGAAATCCATGACTTTCTATCGTTCGTAATCACCCGACAAAGTTAGTTTCACGAAAATGAACAGTAAACTCCATGATTGACGTTAAAGTAGATCGCAATCGTTTCTGTCAATGAATGTTTATAATTCAAGTGGAAATGATTTCGGATTTCGTGTTACAAATGCCTGGAAAGTTATGCGGATCGTAACGACGAGTGTTTGTTCCATTCCGTTCATGCAATCCATCGTCTGTAATTGATATACAATCTCCGATGGTGTCAGACGCGAGCTACCATGACGGCGGAGGGTCTCGAGTTCTCAATGTTCTCATGGTGCGCTTGTGAATAGCAATCCCGTCTCATAGTTCCGCGAGTCAAGTTAATTGGGACAGCCTGTATAATCTCCCTTTCATTCTGCGTTACTTCTTCAAGTATTCTTCACATCTATTCTCCCATCTCTCTACTCGTTTTTCGTTATCTGTTCGTTTTTCATTATTATGATTATATTATTATGGTTGTTATTATTGTATTATGATTACTCCGTAACGTCGGATCCGATATCACCATGTATACTGGTAGACAGTAATTGTGCGATCAAGTTGCGTATAAGGAATGCACCTTTCGTTACAACATATGTTGGAATGTTGTTTGTTGTTTTTTGTCGTAAAGAAGCTTTTGTTACACCCCTCATTATACCCTCACCTGCATGAAGGATATCTTTGCAAATGTTGAAAGCTTTCCTTTCTGACCGACACACGTACACATATTATATACAATATATATATATATATATATATATATATATATATAGAGAATATATAGTAGATATATATAGACAATATATAGAATATATATACATATATATATATATATATTCTATAGTTCTCTTGCATTGTGGTTTGGTCGGTGCATATTTTATCCAGCGAGTGTGTCCCGACGTCGATCGATCGATCCGTCGATCGGTCGGTCAGTCGGGACATGTCGATCACTTTTTGGATCTTCTGGATCATGTTCATCTCCTGCACGTCGCGTTGCATACTCGAATCGGTCACTCAATTGGCTTTATTTTTCAGAAACATGCTCCTCTTTTTCCGTAGATCAGGGCTTGGATTTACTTACTCGCGACGGCCGAGTTTCGAAGGCTACGCCCCCTCGACCCGGCCGCGCGTCGACTTTACAGTAATGAAATTTTAATTTCGGACGTGACTGACAACAGTGGTTACTGTAAACTGTGTTTTTCATAATTGATAAACATTTTTCGACAAAAAAATTACGAGTCACTTTTCGAAATAGGCTCTTTTTAAATACAACGTAAAAACGTTAAATACACACGTTTTTGATTGAGAAAACAATTCTCACCATTTTGTTTCTCTGCCTCCCGACTGAGCGTAACCCCTTAAATAATATGCATACAAGGACTAAAATAAGAAACCATAGATCAATGGACGTTTTTTATAATGTAGGAAACTATTGTTTTATACAGAAGCCCATTGATTTTTAAAATGGCTTTCATCGATGACTACATGCTCGTAGTACTCCGACATAATTTTCAATTATGCTTCCATTTGAAAATTACGTAGTATTATTTAGTACGATGTTTGTATGGTACTAAAAGCTTGGAAGCTGATTAAACTATTTGACCAAGCACAGAGACACGTAAAAAAATAATTGCTCTCTTTTACACAGTGTCTATTATACAAAATTCGAAATCGAAACGATTTTGTTCGAGCAATTATGCCAAATTCCACTAAAACGCGATATAAAATGTATTTCATAATTATTCTACCATTACTACGAGGAACGAAAAATATTACGCATCATGGGTTCACATCACAGTGCGAATCCCAATTGATAAATCGATTCACGACTGAGTAATTCAATATTTCGTCGATAGTATTCTGTATAAACAGCGTTCATTTAAATCGCGCCACTTCTCGCAATTCTCGGACAAAATTATTTTCATTTATTGACCATAATCGTTGATTGGAATGATATCGACGGGCTTCCGGTAGCACGGTTTAATTTTCCCGATCGAGTATCACGTCCCCGTTCGATCATGCTTTTAATCACGCATCCTCGACACGAGAGTCCCCTTAAAAACCCAGCAAACGAATGTCACGGAAACGTGCGAACATCTCCGAACATGCAGCTGAGGGTAGCATAAACTGCGACGCGTCTTAGGCCGCTATTAGACTAGGCCACTGGTGACGCAATACCGGGCGCACACTGGTGATGCCACCGAATTGAAGGGCTTTAATAAATCGGTCACTGATGGTATCACCAGTACCGTGAACGTTAATTGTTTATGTTTTCGCCAGGGGCGGATTAAGCCAGCGCGGGGCATTCAGTGGTGGTACCACCAAACTAAGGCTGCTACAAAATTTGAATCCGGCTCTGGTTTTCGCGATGCTGGTGGCGCAACTGGTGACTTAGTCTAATACGCTACGTGCAAAATAATGCCCCGACTGATGTCGGCGCCACCAAATGTTGCCCGGCCAGCCGCCAATGCCGTCCACCAGATCGGCAACAATTTTTGGTAGATCCACTAGTTACCGTAGTCTAATAGGTTCCATTTGTTTCAATGCCCCACGGCGTGCTAGCCCCTGGTGGAGCAACTTGGTTACGCCACCAGTGGCCTAGTCTAATAGCGACCTTACCCAAAGTCGCCGGATTAGTCACGTGACATTGCGACACGTCAGAACGCGTTACGTGACGCAGCTGTAGCGTCGTGGAAGGGGAACGATAGAGTGGGGACACCTAATCTAGCGACTCTGGTCTTACCGTTCGCTGTCCGCGCCAGTGTCGCCAGATCGGGAAAACCGAGGGGAATACAGTTTACCTAGTCTTAGTGAGGGACGGAGTATGCTCGTGGTGGTGGAATGGGATAGTGGAAGGGGAGAAGGCGAAGTGAGAAAATCGACCGTTTTTGGTCGATTCTGGCGACACTGGTCCGCGCCGATTATGTTCCACAATGTCCACACGTTCTCAGGGAATTCGACCAGTCGTTCTTTTCTCACGCGGATGCAACAACAACGATTGCTGTAACGACTATTGTAATGTAAACAGCCTCCCTCGTACCTGAAACGCAGACGTTAATCGTTCACGCGACACTTAATCCAAATCTCGAGTCGAGCCTCGGTGATCGTGACGACGCTAATCACTTGACCGTCATCCGAATCGGTTCTTTCTTGCACATCAACCCCCTCAAAATTAATTCACAGAAAGAGGAATTGGTGCACTATGAACATTGCAGTGACCTGCATATTCTCTGGTTCTTTGGACGCTTTCTTCGCGTCCTCAACGAATTCGCTGAGTGAATTGATCGTGGATCTGGTGTCCAGCTCTCAGATGTTAAGAATGAAATTACTTTGAAACTTTGAAACATTTTATTTGGTAAATTTGTACATACGTGGAACATTGAGACGTTCTTTTGTCATTTCTTTATTTTATTATATATTACTTGATAAATTGTTGCGTGAAACATAGAAAATTTTATCTTTCACATTCTGCTAGCACGTTAGTTTTCCAATATTTAAAATTTTATGTCTTTCTAGGGCGACACCATGAAATTTTAGACATTAGCTTGTATTATAGGTCGTATCGAAGCCATTCGATTTCAAATCTTCTGTAAATATTGCGTAAATTGTTATGTGTCTCAATATTTTACGACTCTCTGTATTAAATTCATTCGTCCGTGAATAAAGCGAGAATTCGAACGTGTTTCACAACGGCTTGAAGATAGTTTTGCTTTAATCTTCCCATTCTTAGTAATACGATAAACAATGTTCCATATCGAGATTCAACATTTAGAAAATATCAATTAATTGCAGTATTTGCAAGAGTGTTGTTCTTAAAGAGAGAAAACTCGAATGCGTTTTACAACAAATTGAAAGAAATAAAACAATGTCCTATATCAAAGTGCAACATTTTGAAAATACATTAAAATTCTGCTTCTAGCTTCAATATATCAATTGATCGTTTGAATCAAACAAGGTTTCGATCTTAAGAACCGAAAGCTGGTTAATTCTCGTGCTCCAAAGTGCTCCAAAGAACCAATTAAGAAAAACAAAATTTCACTGATTTGGTTCATCGAACTCCCCCCTCCCCCCCATCAAACCTCCACGATTCGATTCCCGATTACGTTGTTATAAGTGTAACGTTTACGTCTCGGTTTGTACATAATCTATGTATTACTTGTACATAGTTTTCAATCATGACAACAGCGAGATCGTGGCATCACGAAAATGATCTCCATAAATACACACCCACACACTTACACACACCCTTGAACACTCACCAAATACTTGCTAATGTTTAGTGGTACAGCGTATCTAGATTTTGTAAGGCGTTGTAAAAATGTGTCGAATAGAGTAAAATGAGTGTTATACGAAAATGAAAAGTTTATCGATATAATATAATATACATACACATACATATATACATACGTATATATATATATTTGTAAGTAGAAGTGCTGATGTAATGGATTACGGTATGTGCAATTAATCTTACACGACTCATGACGGAACCCCATTACGCTGCTTCGACGGTTCGGATTGCACAAAACAGGCCTAGATCAGAGTAACTATGAAATTGCACCTCGAAAACGTTCGGAACGGACAATTGAAAAACGTGAATTGACACTCGGAAGGCGGACATACTCTCCGTGCCTCATAAATTGTCCCTCGAAACACAGTGGGACAAACCGATGGATTCTGTGTCAAAATCAAAGAACTTTTGATAGAAATGAAATAGAGCGATGATCTTTTTTTATATTAAAGCTAAAATATTGCAGAATATGGGAAATTCCATATTCTGTAATATTTCAGCTTTAATTAAAAAAGAAAATCATCGCTCTATCTCATTTCTATCAAAAGTTCTTTGCTAGCCTATGCTAGCCGTGGCTCCCGGAGCCTTGCTCTCAGTATAAACATACCTTAACGAAACGCGGGTGAAGACGGACCCGGGGATCCGCTGTCCAAGTGTCAACCCTTAGCATTCGAGTGGTGACTCTGAGGCGTCACTAAAAATTGCTGTAGTATTATTTAAAATATTGTTTACATTATTAGATATGTTGGTATCTAATCAATTACTAAACATTTAAGGGGATAGACTCGTTTCGCCTTCTCATTTCTCGATGGGGTTTTTCAGTAGTCAAAAGGGCTAGATAAAAGATCCATCTAGGCGGCAATCGCCCTCAAAAGTACTATTTCTACGTTTACGTAACTGTCGCAGCTTTATGAAAATAGCTACATGCGCAGCTTTATGCTACCGAATAATGCAAATTATGCCTGGTAAACGTAAAAATAGGACTTTTGAGGACTAGATTGATCTTTTATCTAGCGCTTTTGACTATTGAAAAATCTCCCATCTTTGGGGAAACGAGATTTCTATCCCCTTAAGTATTGTACAAGATGTTATATCAGTTTCGTATCCACCAAATTTCGAAAATCATTGAGAATGGAAATATTCTAGGTCGGAAGAAATGTTTGAAACAGCTGCGAGTGCAAAGGGTTAAGCCGGGCCTCGAACCAGAAGAAAATCCAGAATGAAACTGGCCGGAACAGAGACCAATCCACGATCGCGACGATCCCTGTTTTGTGCGAAACAATTACACCGTTTCCTCCCCCACCCCCTTTTGCCAAGCCACTCAAGCAACCAGTATCTCTCACGTTAGCGACCTATCTATATATTTCTACGAACCGAAACGACCCACGAGCTCTCAGATTCCGCTTTAGAGTCGTAACAATGCCGAGTGCCAACGACGTGGACGACCTTGGGGGCCGTTGTAGCGCGAACGTAAGTGTGCCCGTACTCTTATTCGAGGTCGGACGTCATCGATGTAACCGATAAGACACCGATTGTACCGAGTTGTAACCGACGGGAGAGCGGATCGTCCTCTCGGTGTCGTATCGCCGGAGAAAGGAACAGAAAAAAAAGAAGGAAAAACGAAAAAACGAGCGTGGCGGTATTCTACAAAATAGCGCCGGCACATTGTACGAAGATATAATAAAGCACGAACTGCTGGAAACACCATGGTCCGCCGCACATCACCTCCAAAAACAAACAACAACAAAAAAAAAACGTGTGTGATTTCTCTTCTCTCTGTTTGCCGTAGAAATAGCCGACACAGCCGCTGTACATGGATTCCGATCTCTCACGTTCACGCACGTACGTGTACCCGACGGACGATTACCCGCATTTGTCGTTTACCCTGCACTAATCAGCAACCAACGCGGTTTATGGTGGCCGTTCGCCATAACGCGAGCCCGTTCGCAACGGAAGATGGCGAGCACAACGCCCATCAACGACCGTCGCTTTCTTCTGCCCCATTGATATATCGATCTCACCCTGTTTCGACAGCGATCGAACACCCCCACACAAATACCACCACCTGCGACCGTAAACTTCTCAACGATCGCCTGCCGACCTCGCACATGCTCGCGATGCTCCTTTGTAAAGTACCGAATCCCACACGCGTTCATCACCGTAAACCAGCACTCGGATTTACTTACTCGCGACGGCCGAGTTTCGCCCCTCGACCCGGCCGCGCGTCTCGCTCCCCGTGGCGGCCCTTTACAGTCGGACATTACCGTATCCGCTTCGTTCTCTTAGACGTATTATGTCGCGACGCCGATACTGTTTGTATAAGGTCACAGACAAGTTATCTTGCGATGCATAATTATTTAATAATTCGTGTGTGACCTTGTACAAACAGTATCGCGTCGCGATATAACCGGTCCAATAGAACCAATCGGCTAACCTTCACTGTAGACTCTGGTATAACATGATCAAAACATTGTCAAAAATCTTCCGGGAATATCTAGAGACCTTGTGATTCCCGCCAGAAACCAAGGTCGTATTCGTAGTCGAATGACGTGTATCAGGTAAAGAAAGCTTGGACGAGCCATTTTGAAGTTCAGCCATGGCGTTGTACGGAGGTCTACCGTGATCACTCGCATGGGGTCATCGCAATTTCCGGTAGAACTTAATTAAACTTCAACGAAAAAGCGAGCAACTGTGTCAATCGCTGACCCCATGCGACCACTGCACACATCGGGGTGCGAGGAACGAAAGGTTAACTCTCTGTTTTTTCACTTGTCGGGTACGAGCTATTCTGACCCTTGTATGGGGACGACTCCATGGGACACCGGTAGAGAGTAAAATTATGATGGGACTCGACGGCCGAAAATGGGAAATCTTGAGACTCCGAGGTTTGTGAAGAGTGTTGTGTTTGTGGTTAGAGCTGAACAGGATTCTAGAGATTTCTCGTTTTTCTGTCGACTGTGGAACCGTCCTGCAGTGGTCCGGACCTGTGGAAACGTGAATTAGGTTTGTGGCGATTTGGTTTGTACGGATTTTTGGTTCCTGGAAAATAGTTTGGACTTACGTTCTTAGGAGATTGAGAAAGTAGCTTTTTGGAAGTGTTTCTCTTTTAGGAAGTATCAAGACAGTAAATGTGCATTTAATTTACAAATGAAAGATATAGTTCCACTGTCCTTGATACAAGACTTGAATTTCAACACTTTCTGAACCATAAACGAAATAATAAAAAAATCGAAATAGAGAGTTCTGTCTCAACAAAGTTGATGATTCAACATCATACTTGTCAAGAATTAGCAACATTAAAAATTGAACATTCTGTCCGGAAAAGGTTAACAAAATAGGAAACTTGGAAAGAATTATCAAAATTCTGCTTGAGAAGGATTAGCAAAGTTAACAATTGAACGTTCCGACGAATATTGACGAAACTAAAAGATTGAACGTTCCCGTGAAGGGTGAAGAAAATGGAGAAATTAGAATACAATTCACGTTTCGATAGTTCCGGACCAGAGTGCGTCCTCGGGGTCGGGACTCGAAGGACGCGTTCGCAAGTTTCTGTGTGCTTTGTGATGCGCGTGTTGTCCCGCTTCTGCACTCGCGAGACGCCGGCCCAGAATCCCGTTGGTATACTATAACAGGAGAGATCTACTATCTCGAGGGTAGAGTGCAGGCCCAACGGAAATCGAGCAGGGAACCCAGCAGCGTGAGCAGCAGTCAGTCCACCAGACGAGTTGTCGATAGTGCAGTACCTGCTATGTCACTGTGTAGATATATGATCGTCCACCTTGAACCCCCGAGTATCTTCCGTTGTTCGCCTTACACGTCGGTCCACGTTTCCCCACCTCCACCATCCTCCACTCTTTAGATCTGTTTAACAAAGTAGAAGAACAGCTTCCAATGCACGCGGGGAGCAATTCGACGTCATGGCGAAAATCCTGTCTAGAGGACCTGCCTCCGGTGTTCTTCGTTTTCACAGTGAAAAGTTTCATCAGCTTGTCCCAGAAGATCATGCGGACATTTGGTGTAATCTGTGGACTGTGGATCTTTATGGAGTTAAAACATGGGACTTTCGCATTGTATCAGTTTTAAATGAAAAAATATCTAAAACCCTCTAAAGGTTCACATCGAACTTGTGTTCGCTTGTGTTCATCCATGTTGTCATAAATACCTAAAGATTCGCAGTCTAGCTAACATGAACATGTACGGGAGAGTAGCCTAACCTGGACTAGCTTCTAGGATGAACCAGAGTGTGTCTCGAGAAACATTTTTCCAGTGTCGCTAATGATATCAATAGAAGAGTAGTTAGAAATTATGCTTTGAGAATACTTTAGTTGCATACCTTGGAGAGGAAAAATACTTCTACCTGAGTTTATAAATTAGGCCAGCTGCTAGTCCAAACTCGACAACTCTCCCTCGCAAATAGCGCGATCATGTTTTCGTTAATGTTTTATTGTTTCCCAAGCTTATGTTTACTTAACCGCGCTACTTAATTTGCTTGCAAAGACGACACGAACTTTTGGGACAACCTAATATATTGTCATTCTCCCGAATGACCTTCGGAACGATTTAGCCATCGCTCGATAATCAGTCGATTTACGCTTCTTGTGAAAGGAGAAGCACAAATGCTGGATCGGTGTTAGGTTTATTTGCATAAATGCAACCTCCGCTTTAACCATAGCGAACGCATGAAGTCGAGCTGAGACCATTTTTGAACGGCCGCGACAGCCACAAAATGATGGTTGTCGCATGGTTGCGCTGTTATTGGAGCCGGTTACTCGTCGGCCACACTAATTCCTATCTCATTTGTTATATGTATGTTGTTGTTCATAATAATGTTGTGGCCCACGACCGCCGTGTTGTGGCCGTCGCTTAGGTCAAAAATAGTCCCTCTCATATGTGAGTTAGGCGAATATACACGAACAGACTGCGGATCATGAAGCTGCAAGTCGAGATTGCAATTTTCAAACA
>CM052255.1:759656-777175 GCA_028455795.1 Lasioglossum marginatum | reverse complement strand
TTTACCCAGACTCAAGTTGCCCGATCATTCGACCACCATACAACCACCACTGCAGAAAAAGTAGGTCTCCACTTGACCATCATCCCGTTCCCTGCGTTTTTCTTCAGTTTACTCGCCCACACCACGCCCACAGGTCACTAGAGATTCTTTAAACAAGAGATACCATAATGAGAAGAACCCCTCACTCCCTATTTCTTTCTATTACTCTCTGTTTCTCTATCTATCTTTGTCTGTCTCTTTCTCTTCCTAGCTCTGTTGGCACTTAGAGTGCCAGACGCATAAGAGTCTCTCTTTCATCGGCGAATTTAAAGAGATCCCGGACTACGATGCTCGCCATAAAACCGTCGAAATTTTGGCAATCGTCGGGAAACGATAACGCGAGCTTCGTAGTCGTTGAGACATTGACTGTGAGACGATACTCTCTGTTCAGCGTAGCGCTCGGATTTACTTACTCGCGACGACCCGAAAACTTTTAAATTCATTACGAGCTCATACGGCCCGACTTGTTCCCGTCGCAAAAACAAAAAAAGTTGTGTGGACAGGTCGCACAGCACTTTTATATATTGTCACTGTATACATCATTATTCTATTATTCCATCATATGCCGTTTGTTATATTCGTACACTTACGTAGAGCCCGAGTGCGTACTCTGCATATCGCGCCTTTTTCAAGCGTGTCCGTGTGCGTATGTGCGTGCGTGTGTTCAGTCCGCTGTGTTTACGTATACTGTGCAGCATCCAAGTTGCTTCAGCTTATAATTCTTAACGGAAAAATTTCGACGAGGTAGCGGCGTGGAGTTTTTCACCATGTATGTACATGCATCGCTAGATCAACCAATCGTTGCTAATGGTTTTCAACACTAGATCTACCAAGGGGGGTCAAAATCACTTGCTACTGATTTGTTCTTTTAGACATATTCAAATTGTAAACGTGTTTCTCTGAGAAATTGTTTCAGTGAACTTCTCTGTTGAAGTACATATTTAATCAAAACTGCTGCGAAATCGAAATTAATGCAATTTTGTCATTATTAGAAGGCAAAGTATGCCAGCTGCGTTTAGTGCTCGGTAGTTCTAGTGTTTATTAGGACAACCAGACACCGGCGCTGGGGACGAATCGATGCCTGAAATAGGCGACCCGAAAATAGAACATTCTTAATTCAATCGAACGCTGTTTTTAGACCGCTATTCTTCTTCGGATATGAAAGAACTTTGACCCGAACGGATCCCGGTCGTGCCCTCTAACCGATCATTTCAGATCTTTATTTTCGAAACAAAAAAATCTCGAAGAATTCGGTGCAATACAGTCGAGTCTCGATCTAAGTCCGATTCTCGGTTCGCAATATTAAATCGGTAATAAGTTGTTTCTACTTATTGTTTAAAGTCAATAAAGAAAGTTGCTGACTTTCGAATGTAATTTCGAGAAAGTAAGTGGATCAGGTAAACGAACGCGGCAAGATCAGGTACGTGAAATCCCGTAAACGAGGTTGGACATGTAAATAATATCGCTCACATGTTGTATCATACTGTTTCAAGCCTGTTCAGTTTTTCCCCAGCACCGCAACGAACCACCTCCGTCGCACAAACTTCGTTCTGTCAATGTGATTCTCGTACGAACGTGTGTGTGACTACAGAATGATGTTTTTCTTTCTAACTCGATCACCCGCAACAACCGAGAGAAACAACTTTCGGAAAGCAAAAGCAGCGATTCAGTAAACACATCTTCGCGCCTCGATCGCTCGAAGTGCGAGGCTAATCGAACTAACGCTTTACGAACGGAGACCCGATCGCGTTCCCCTTTTGATCATTGAATATGCGCCGAACGTGGAATTCACGAATTCCGAATTCATCGTTTCGCACTATACATCGGCCGCGGTAGATATTTCACCGTGAAAAATGATTTTGAAATTTCGCGGCGAGACCGATTCGTGCAACTCTGACAATACATTCTGCGAGGAGTGTTGGAAATCGCTTCGAAACGTTTCGACAGTACCGTTATTTATGTTAATCTCATTGGAAAATATACAGTGGGTGCGCAAAGTATTCGTACACCTTTCAAAACTTTTTCAAAATTCGACTCAACAGCTTGTAAATAAGCGTGTAAATAATTTTTTTTTAAGTCACCATTTTTAAATTTTTGATCTGTGCCTATAATGAAAATTTATGAGTACAATGAATATTCCAATCATATAATTTTAAACGGTGTCCTTACTACGTTATGCGGGAGTCTGCTGTATATTATCTTGACCCATGTGATCGCAGAATTTGTCAGTGCATCCGCGAATCGATTATAAAGGTGGGATCTTCTGCGTTCTGCGATTCTGGGGCCTACTACACTCCATTCGTCACGAACGCAAACTTGTGCGTCCAAACGGAAGTTACGACGAATCGAGTATTAACGTTTAACCGGCCGCGCATCCTCTTTCGTGAAGTGTTTCAACGGTGCTGGCGAATTCGTGGTACGCATCGATCGCTGGTTAACACACGATCCGTCATGCTCGCGATGAAACCTGGACACGAGACGCATCTCGTGACGCCACGCGTTGCGTACTGAGCAACCGCCATAAAACGCCACACGACCGGGAGAAAACGCGGAGTACATGGATCCCTTCGGATCGTAATTCTCGGAGACACACGTCCCCTTCCTTTTTTCTTAGAAGAGCATGTTGGTCGCAGCTCTTTTTTGCAAGAACTATCGCTAACGCTTGCACACGTCGCATCTTTCAGCTTGTTTTCGCCATGATCGACTTCTCATTTGCCAAATAGCTAGCCTAGCTGGAAGTATACAAGTAGTATCAACAGCGATCGATGCTACGATAGAACGAACGTTACCCGGCCGCGTTTCAGGCCAACGAGTAATTACTTCTAATGTGATTCTCTATTAACCTAAATGGTTTCGGTGATCTGAGTGAGAGACCGTGAATTTTCCACCCTCCAAACACCCCCTACGAACCTGATCGCCAACCCCAGAATACCCCGCAGTTACATAAACGGAACCAATCTTCTTGCACTGTTGACATTCTTGTTTTGACTCTGAGACCCTCAACGACCGGCTAGGGTGGGGCAAAAGGCACTCTTTCCTCCCGTGAACCTGCGGGAAAATTTGCAATCACAGTTCTGGAATATTTCGTAGGAACTGTGTAAGTACTTCGTATTATTTTTGCAGAGTTTGTTGAGTGAAAATTGAATTTTTGTCCTCTGCTCGGAGCAAAGTCTTTAATACTATATAATCGAATTTTTCGAGTAATATAAAACTGAGCAAGTGACATACTCTTTCAAAATTAACAGATATTTATTGGGCAAATCGTTTCAGAACACAACATCGTTTCTTAAAACAAAAATCCAGCTTGAACAAAATATTGCCGAATTGTCCTGGATTCTGTAAAGAAAATTCATTATGATTCAGAAATAATGTTCTGTACTGAAGAAACGCAAAATCAGGAGGTGCTTATCTGAAACGTTATCAAACCGTGGTTAACTTGTAAAAATGATGTATCGTGTTCACTTGAATGACTAATGTATAACGTAAAAAAATGTAATGTGAAAAAATATAAAATAAATTTGTATAAAAGCACAAGACGAAAGATGACTCAAAGAAGTTGAATGATCCTTTGCGAAGGAAAATCGGTAGTTTTCTGGCCTGTCAGCCCCATCCTGCCCAGCCCCGTTGTCCGAATAATAACAATGTTCGATGTCACTTCACCGATTTCATACAGAATCACTAATATCGACTAGCGACCGTACGTAACACGTTCTGCCATAGTAGTTGAGGGGCGGGATTAACCTCAATTCGATTGTTTCTACGCCAACAGATTTTCGTTCGAGCACAATTCGACTATGATCCGCTGGAGGACGAGCTGATCCCGTGTGCGCAGGCCGGGATCGCGTTCAAGACCGGTGACATCCTGCAGATCATCAGCAAGGACGATCACTATTGGTGGCAGGCGCAGAAGGACAACGCGGCGGGTTCCGCGGGCCTGATACCTTCGCCTGAACTCCAGGAGCGGCGCATCGCTTACATGGCGATGGAGAAGAACAAACAAGAACAAGGTAAACAATGTTGCACCGGTTCAGATCGTTTCGAACCTGATTAATCGTTTTGAAAAGGGCCTCGCTTGTTTCCACTTGATCTTTTCCATCGTGTCCCGGCTGTCGTCGAGATAGAGAGGCTGACAAGAGTGTCCGAAATACAGGGTTGTCGAGGGAAATCCGGAAAAGTCGTTCAATAAAGGAAAACAGAAAATTCTTTCGTCAGTTTGTACAAAAGTAGAGAATTGTATGAAGCAGAGGAGCCAAACCAGCGATTCTGCCACCGCTTCATCCGTTGCGGAGTTAAGGGAGAGGTCCCCTCCACAGCGCACTCTTCGAACCGGATGAGGGGAGGGAGCACGTAATGCGTCGGAGAGGAATAGGGTCGTAGAAGGGGAAGATAGAGTGGGGACACCTTAGACTAGGCGTGGACATTTTTGTCTCAATTGAGGCAAGACCGTAGCGCCCACTGTCTCCCACCAGCATCCATCGTTACTATAAAGGAAGGACGCGATTCGTCCGTCCATCGAAAGGAAGCTTGGTGGGGGAAGCAGGCGTTTGAGGGGCTCCATCCGTGCCCACGCCTGCCTTAGACCATATATAAAGGGTCCGCCAATAGGGACGCAGTAAAGTAAATACAAATTAAAAATACAAGGATTAGCGGTAAAACCAAATTTATTATTTTGTTTTGAACTTTGATCTATGTCATTTATGTGTGAAAAATGATATCACTCAAATCACCACGACTGGTTTCACAGACGTTGATACGAATGGTCGAAATTTTTGATGACTCGTCAATAATGTTGTGTTTTAAGTCTTGGATGTGGTAGCTGGTTTATTGACGTAAACTTTTATATTTATATTTCCCTTACTTATGGGACTGCCCGAAAACATTCCGGAATTATCTCGACGGCCCTGTATGTGTTGCAACTGTATGGCGTAGTCTCTCAAGAGAGACAGTGTGGTCGTGGACAATATACTGAGTTTGCAGTTAGAATGATTCGGTAGTGCAATCTCGTTGCGTATAGTTAACCTCGTAGTATTTGCTAGACGTCAGGAATTTCTGTGAATGTTGTTGACAACATTCAAGACATTTAAAGAAACTTTTATGCAGGTGTCAGGTAATAATTGATCTTCTTATATTTTTCAAACTTTTTATGTATTCATGTCCGATAATGAATGCACTACCGAATGAGTGCAACGAGAATGCACTACCGCTTCGTGTCGAATTATATTTCCAACCTCCACGCAAACTCGCGAAATAAATAGATCTCGTCGCAGATTAAATAAATAAACATGTTTGTTGTCGAAGACAGCGATATTCGTTCAAGATACGAAGCAGATTAGCAGAGTATGCATATTATCAGATTGCTTGGAATTGTTTTCGTCTTTGGTACCCGACTCGTTTCATTTTACCGATACCAAAGTTATTCCAGTGAAGATCAACTTTCCACGGATGTTTAACGTATACCAGGAAAGAGAGTTTCTTTATTCTTTTTTTTTTTAAACAAGTAGCGTAAGATCGAATTTGCTTAGGGTAATCATAGGTTCCAGCAGATCGCATTGTATCGAATGAAATTTTAATGAAATCGATACGTCGCGTTTTACCATTGCCTTATCGATCCATTCTCAAACCTATCACGTTTAATTCTTCGATTTGTCTCCACTATTCTCGCTACTGTCATGAAACGAATGTGCTGGTGAACATGATGTCATGTATGTGTTATTAGCTGTGCGCAGGTTGTCAATGAAGCATGTAGTATCGTTTGATGTCAGTCATTTTTACCGTACGAATCGATTAGTATCGGCAGCAGCTGAAAAAAATAATCATCCGAAAACATCGACTCGACCTTCTGTCGACCTATGGTTGTCTGAAACGAAACCTAAATCTGATTGTACCGTAGCTACACCGCCGACTATAATAGTCGAGAATTAATTTAAGAGTCCTAAAATTAACAGTCTCATAAGATGTCATTGCTGTTTCTATTTCAGATGAATGTCTCGCAATTAGGATTCTCGAATTTGTTGAAATTGTTCGTGAAAGTAACGTAGCGTTTCTGTTTCTCTTATTTAACAAACTAATCGTAATACTTAGCGATATCGTTTACGGATTTTTAGAAAGATAGAGTATAGTGCGACGTATTTTTTCACCGTAGTTTGATACGACATAACAAATGAATTTTTCAATTGAAGTACACGCCTGAAGGATAATCGGACGACGTTCGACAATTACCGAACGAATGTAGTCGAAATGATTTACAAACTACGGGTAGGCGAAGGGACAGTGATCGTGGAGATCCTCGGGGAGCTAGATCGCGACTTTACTGTACTGTATTTTGCGATTGGTTGGACATAAGGTGTCGTTCGGGTCTGAAGAGAAGAGACTCGGGACTTCTTCTGATCCCCACTTTGCTCGCGTGACCTTCGAACGTGGTCCAATAGCGTTTCAAAATATTCTGACGTCTATCTTCATCTCTACAGAATCGAAATAGATGTTGCACCCTATGTGACTCGACCAATAAGATTTCTTTTGCATTCGTTCCGAGTCTCTTCTCATCAGACCCCAACGATAGGTGGTGCTCGGGAGAGAACGTTGTTTAGATTTCTGTTGGAACGATAGCGAAACGGTACGGTAGCTCCGAGTATAAATAATTAGCTGCAGTGATACACTTGTTGTTGTGTGTTGTGCGGGGCTAGATGCTGAAGGAGAAGGAGGATGTTCTTCTCACACCGAAGGCTGCGACGGTTCGACAGGTATGACTCTGCCTTCAGGTATACAGTGCGTAGAGTCACGTAGAACCGTGTAGTCCGCATGAAGTACAAAATACTCGTTCCGTGCTTTCAATGCACGCATTCATTCGACGGGAGTTCCAAGGAACGCTTTACTGTAGCAACCAATACAGGAATACGACTCGGTGTCATATATCCAATAGGGTGGCTCTTATTTTCTACTTTCCAATTTCTTTTACGACACCCCGCCCCAGGGTTGTTTCAAATAATTCAAAAAAATCTGTGCAAAGTTTGAGCACGATTGGATAACAGGAAAACGTGCCCCAAGACGGTTAAACATTAAAACAATTAATAAAATTGTTTTTTTTCCAATATCTATACTATTTACCGCGTCAAAAAATATGTTGGACGAAACCTGTAGGTCTAGACTGACTGCGTCTTTTATGTTATATTGCTTTTTTCGCAAAATTTTTCGACACGGAAAATAGTTTAGAAAATATTCGGAAGAAACGATTTTATTAATTGTTTTAATGTTTAATCGTCTTGGGGCACGTTTTCCCTTTATCGATAGAATCCACCCTTTGTACAAATTCTTTTTTAATTATTTGGAACAACTCTAGGGGTGCCGTAAAAGAAATTTTGACACAAATGTTTGAAAAGAGTAAATAGGAACCACCCTAATGCCCACGTTCAAAGAAATGACAAGAAACAAAAAAAGAAAAATAGAAACCGCCAATTCACCGTGCGAACGATCAACAAAAAGACTTTTTCCAAACAGCGAGCAATCATTCGCCACGCGATTCATCGTCACGAATCACCTGGACTTGGCATAGTCAGTGATGCTTCCCTGATTGTACGCGTTCCACGCGCCATTTTCTCGGTCCGTGATACCCATGGTCTTCGCTGCGAATCACTGAAAACCAACACAGCAATTCCGCAATAAATAAATAACGTGTCGTTGTTGAATCGTTTTGGACAAAAAGGAAAGTTTGGCTGAACTTCACCTTATGGGACCACAAATATTGCACTCGTTTTCGTAAAATCTCGTAGATTTTGACAAGATAATACCAAAAATCCAAGTTCTAACGTTAGGAATTCAATGGTTCAAAAGTTATGAGTAGACACCGGATTTTATGCATTTATGACAAAATCGACTAGATGCAATTTAAAACAGTTAAAAGATTCAAAAACTTTAAGAGTATTAACATATTAAAATTATTAGTGAAAAATAAATTTATATTTAGCTCCTGTGTTTTGCAATTGATGCACAAACTTTCTATTTTGCAGAAAGATCCGGAGTTTAATTATAAGTAGACAGCGGATCTTGATAACTTTGATAACTTTTGAACCATTGATCTTCCAGGATCGAAATTTGGATTTTTGGCATTCTCTCGGCAAAATCTATTGGATTACATAGCGAAAAGGCGAAAATTTCTGGTTACGCAAGGAGAAGTTGAACCGAAAGTTTTAGTTTTCGACTCTCGACTCGAGGTATACTCACAGACATTAGCGCTTTGTTCGATCGAATTACTGTTACTGTGTAAGCTTCTGTTACGAGTCCTATGCATATTACTTAATGATTGATATTCGATATTAGGAATGATTGTATGGGCATGTTACACGTAATCCGGTTGAAAACGTTCGCCGCTGTTCCAGAACCGCGTACAACCGCGGGGGTGTCATTGTATTATGTTTCTTGCCGATCATTTCAAGCAAGTAAACTGGCTTCTTATATGAAACACACAGCAAGAATGACTGGTTCCCAGGATCCGAGAGATCGATCCGGTACGGATCGAATACCGGATTATTCGCACACCAAATTCGGACGAGTTTAATTCAGACAGTGTACCTTGGTAATATTGTCCCGTGATATTAGAGATCCCGATAGAGCTAACTACCATGCTGGTGAAATACGTATTGTGCTAAACGCCAGTGCAACAGTTGACCAACATTCTCATCCTGCAGTAGCTGATAATATCAAAGTACAGGCTGTTTCAAAATTACATATTGCGATCACTGTAGCGCGAATCTGCGCCTCTAGATAGACATAGACATTCTACTTCTTAAAAACAGTCTTGAAAACAGAACTGCGTTTAGAAAAATCCTCTAAAATGAACCGTTAAATAAATATCAATTTGCGCAAAGGGAATTTTGAAACACTCTGTACAGATTGACTCGCAATCTATGGGCGCAACTTCGAGATTGTAGATTGTGGCTTTACTGTATAGTTCGAACACAAAACGAAGAAATTATTTAAAGCCTTTAACCCTTAGTACTCGAAATCTAAAAATTGCTGTACCATTATTCAAAATATTGTTTACATTATACAATGTATTGTTTACAATTACCAAATATTTACGTATGAGGTATTATATCAACTTCAGATCTATGAAAAGATAAAAATCATGTAAAATGGAATTATTCTAGGATGGAAGAAATGTTTAACTTTCGAGTTAAAATAGCTGCGAGTGCAAAGGGTTAATATTCAGATAATTTTGATTTCTCATAAAAATTGCTATTTCGAAAATCCTTCTTCTAGTTTCCAGTAACCTGAACGTTGGAAATATTTGTTTTGTATTATCGAAGCTGTGCCACTACTTTGCCGAAGATTGCACCCAACTGTCTCTAGTCATTTTCACTAGGCAATCGTCCATGTTAAGATCTCTTTCCTACGAAACGAGTTCGCTTTCTTTGTTAGATCGTATCGGGTACAGGGTTGTGCGGTGGATTTTCTCAGTATGATGCAAGTCTTCGAAACGCCGCTCCTTAACCTTTATCTAGCCAACCAGAATGTGTAGATTATTTAAAACCTTTTGTATTTAACATATTTGCACACATTCTCATTTTAACATGACATTCAGAGAAATGTTGTAATATTGTAATATTTTTAGAGGAACATTAACAAATTGGTGAAAGAAATGCAGTAAATTACTTACTGTTTGCCACTTGTTTGCCTATTACTTTTTGCCATTTTTTAGGTATCTTATCATGGTAATCAATAAACCTATGAATAAATATCTTAATTTTATCTAAAATTATTATTTGATTTAAAAACGCTACGCGAACTTTCGTTCCAAACTAATATTTTGATTTCGCTGTTTATGCCGCCTGATGCGGACGCCTCTCTGTATCATAGCACGGCACGGCCCTGATCGGGTAACACAAACATTAGCGAAGATTGTTTAACGTTGAACCCGAGAAACGCAAGTTTTATTGGCAACTCGTAGGACACACTGTTCCATAGACAGAGACGAGAACACTTTTTGTCCGTGAACATCGCGAAGCGGTGGTAGAGTCTCTTTGCTTAACTTGATCATTGTGTACAGCAAGATACTCTTCGTTACACGAAATATGTTTTCTCGCGGCGTGCTTCGATGCATGCTCTCGCTACGTTTCATGCACTTACGCTTGTTTCACACGATTCCACTCGCAAGCACATCGTCACAGCATCATCATGATGAAAGTTTGAACGAGAGTTTCGGCTTTCGATTATCAATCGAGAATCAACGTCGAGATCACCGTCCAATTTCCATTCGGCGATCACCTGAAATCTGTTCGGCGACGAGCTTCCAAAATGTCGTACAACCGAGAAATCTAACGTAACGAATCGTGTGTTAAATTTTTCTACGTACTACGTACCATTCTAACTTTCAAGTATGGCGACAGAACAAATGATAAATTAATTTACAGGTGATTTTTCAGAAAGAAATCCGAAAGGGCTTCATCTGCTCCATGCTTCAGACTTCATTTGTCAATGATTTTCCACGAAATCTTACGGTCTTCTCATTTCCCAGGAGAAATCCCGCTGTTAACGCTTTACCGACCGGAAGCCTATTCAAACAGGCTTCTAAGTTTTTCTGATTAATATTGGAGACTCCATAGTTGGTTATTAAAAAATTCATTACGAAACCTTTAACTAAGAAATGTTGTACTTCGTTGAAAGATTCCTGAGATCATTTGAAGAAAATCTTCAGGAAGGAATTATTTACCTTTACTTCTTTGGGTATACAGGGTGTTTGTTTGAAAACTTTCCAGCCGAATATCTCGGAAAGTTGAAAGATATTAAAAAAGTGTAAAACACGTGTCCAAGGATTTCGAGGGGGAAAGAGGGGGGCAGTATCAGTTTTTCACCGCGTCAGGAATCACCAGCTTCAAGGAAGTACATTTTTGGGACGGACTGTGGATTTGTTTGAGTATTGTGAAATGGTGACCGGTGGGTAAGATGTTAAAGCTGGGCCAGTTGTAAAAATGAGTCGGGAATCGGTGTGTGTTGGATGAGTATCGCGAATTCGTTCAAAGTCATCATGATCGTGCTCTGATCGCGACACCAGTTTTCAAGGTCTACGCATTAGACTACCCGGTAGTCCTCTTCTTCTATCTTGTGACCTGCTGGAACACCCATCTCACTGTGGGAATCCTACTTCCCTCCTTATGGTTATGGCTTCTATGTAAACTGGCTGACTGAATGAAATCTCTTTTACCATTTAGACAAGAATACGCTTACACGGAGATTGACATATTTCTACGGAGTAGCTCTTTATACTTCTATTTGCGCGCGTACAATGCTAATTGTTCGAACGTTTCGAGGAGGATGCTGACCAGCATAGAGACTGCTAAGTGTTTGAAATACAGCCTATATTATAAATATATTATATATATATATATATTTCTCACACGTCACACTCTGATCGAATTAAAGGAACGTACGTTAACGTGTTAATGTGTGGATGATAATTGTAAGAATGGATTTGAAATTGACGTTGAATTTCACGATTTCGAAATGCCAAAAAATAATTCAAATCTCAACAACGCTTTGCAACAACTAAATCCATTTTTCTCTTTACAGTTGAACATTTCTGTAAATAATTACGCTAGAATTACGGTTGATTAAAAGATCGTATAACGTAGTAAAAAAAAAAAGAATAACATGGCTCATTGAAGCTGATAGCACTGGAGAAAATATTTGAAGAATTCTATTCGAGTTTGATTTTGTTTATTAGCTCTTTGACGAATATGGATGAATATGTTGTGGTTGATGAATTAAATACGATTTCGATGATTCGTTTGTTAGTTTGTTTGTTAGTTCTGTTGTTTGGTAATGCAGCATAAACGACGATATAGGTAATGCTCTACGGAGATTTTTGGAGTGTGCAAAAATTGGACCAGGATCTGTTTCCTCGCTGAATATTTTATAACCGGTCTCTAAGTCCTCGATTAGTCTGAGATATGTGATTAACGAATGTTTCACGTTTCCAGTGAATTGCTCAATATTTGGCCGAAAAAAGAAGCAATACAAGGATAAGTATCTCGCTAAACACAACGCAGTGTTTGACCAGCTGGATCTGGTCACCTACGAGGAGGTCGTCAAACTTCCATGTAAGTGAAACATTTGTCTCTAACTTGAAAAAACAGCTTACTATATACGTACAGTGAGTGTACAAAGTGTTCATACATCTTTTAAAATAGAATAACTTTTTTATAATTGTACCAAACGGCCTAATTTTTTATAATCAATTAGAAGCATTGGTTTACGAAATGATATGCAAGAAAGATTTTCGAAAACTTATAATTTATAAGGTTATAAATTATAAATACGGTGCAGAGTCCCGATATAGTGGTCACGATATATAATTTTGAAACATTCTGTACAGTTTCCTTCGAACCACATTCTATCGATCTATCGTTAATATGTTTCCGAACGTGTCAACAGATCCTGCATTCCAACGGAAAACACTAGTCTTATTAGGAGCTCATGGTGTTGGTCGTCGGCATATAAAAAATACGATCATCGCGAAGCATCCCGACAAATACGCCTATCCTATTCCACGTAAGTAGAAAACACCCTTTACCATTTTTATAATATAATAGTTACAATACTCCACTAAACGCAGTGTATCGTCTTATTTATTATTTATTTATTTGCAGTTTATTTTAACGTGGTCGCATTAACCCTTTGCACTCGGAGATATTTTAACTCGAAAATCAAACATTCCTTCCGATCTAGAATAATTCCATTCTATATGATTTTTTTCTTTTGGTGGATATGAAATTGATATAGTACTTCGTACAATACTTAAACGTGTAGTAATTGATTATACACCAGTTTAGTAATGTAAACAAAATTTTGAATAATGGTACAGCAATTCTTAGTGGCGCCTCTCTCTCTCTCGCTCAGAGTCACCATTCGAGTGCTAAGGGTTAAGAATGCGAAGATGGATTAAGTGTCCGCCATTAAACTGTACCTCGATAAACGAGTCCGTCAAGAATCGTTATATCGTTATAAGAATCCCTATATGGAGTGATATAGAAATTTATAATTTATTTTCTTTCTTAATATGGTCAATGGGTTAAAACTAATACAACAGTATTTTTAAATTCTTCTAATGTTTTTACTGTTTTAAATTACACCTACTCATTTTTGTAATAAATGCATAAAATCTATTAATTAACCATAATGATGGAATATTGTTTCGCAGATACAACGAGGCCTCCGCGGAACGACGAAGAGAATGGTCGCAATTACTATTTCGTATCGCACGAAGAAATGATGGCTGACATAGCAGACAATGAATACCTCGAATACGGTGAGGAAGAAAGCCATTTTGAACAGCGCAGGTTAATCAAGAATTGTTAGTGTAAATGATTGAATAATATTTTTTGTTATATAGGCACACACGAAGATGCCATGTACGGAACGAAGCTCGAAACTATTCGTAAAATCCATGAAGAAGGAAGGGTAGCCATATTGGATGTCGAACCACAAGCCTTGAAAGTGTTACGCACGGCAGAATTTGCGCCTTATGTCGTTTTCATCGCTGCTCCAGTATTCCAGAACATGACCGACGTAAGTACCGTGCATCGATCGTTAATCTCCTGGGGATGAAGCTAACTGGGGTTGCTATTGCCACGGGGTTAACTAGTTAGACGATTAATCGAGCATTGACGAGATTATGAAGCTTCAGCACTTCCACTTAACCAGAAATTCCCTGTCTCTCAAAGTATTCCGAGCGGTACCCTTAACTTAAATTGTTTGTAGCGCTAATTATAATCACTGTACAACACTGTACAATAATTTGTCATCAATTGTTTGAGTCACTGTATCTGTACTCTAAGTGGGGAAGGAATCTCCCATGTCTCTCCTCGGTAAAACCTCGCTGACTCTAACAGAAAGAATCCCCGGTAGATAACGTGTGAAGGTAATGCAGGACACTGTGAACGATACTACATGCGGAGATTTTTGTTTGCAGTGCGACGGCAGCCTGGAGAGACTAGCGAAGGAATCGGACTCGCTGAAGCAGGTGTACGGGCACTTCTTCGACCTGACCATCGTGAACAACGACATCGAGGACACGATCGCGCAGCTGGAGGCCGCGATCGAACGGGTCCATACGACACCGCAATGGGTGCCGGTGTCCTGGGTCTACTGACAGCGAACCACGCCAGTCCGTCACATCAACATCGCAGACTGCAACGGCTCGTCGAACGTGAAGCTATGATCGTCGGATCGCGATCCACCGAACGGCCGGTCGGAGAATCTCGAAAATCGCAATCGTTTCGCGGGGAGCACGGTGACGTTCCCTGCACGACGGGACCGCAGCTATTCGCGGTGCTCGCTGAATATCGGAAATACCGTGGCCAATGCGGGACAGACAGGCGGCGCCTACATATACGTCGGACCAATCGAACGAACAAACGAATGATACATTTCACCGTCGATCCTGCGACCGATCTCTGTGTAGCACGATAATTTCGCGAGGGCGTGTCACTTTGGCCGTGTGTTCACGAAGAAATCTTTTTCCATTGATGCTGCTGCTGCTGTCGCTGCTGCTGCCACCGCTGCTGTTGAACCAACATTTATTGATTACTCTATATTGTCATCGCTGTGTATTGTTCGGGTGGAGAGAGGCAAAGAGACAAAGCTGGAATGTTGCGGCCTCGGGGCGCAGAACACGACAATCAAAACGCAAGAGAACACTAAACGATTCAGATAATCAACGTATCCCCTCGAAACAACATTTTAGAGGATCGGATAAACCGATCGCACACGCGTGGATGAAACTGGTCAATGTGTACCCCGAACACTGTCGGCGATCGCACAGAGGCTTTCTCTCTTTCTCTCTCCACGGCCGATCTCGCTTATTTCTTTCCACTTTTCTTCTCTCTGTGTCTGTCTCCGACTTCCGTTCTTTCGTTTCTGCATTTACTTCTCGAGACATTCCCGGTGCCGTCGATTATCGCGCGTGCGCACACCGACACACAACACGGAGTTTCTTCGTCGTTGTTCTTCTCTTCGTCAGTCGAGACGATTCACACGAAGCCAACGAGACGCGACGGGAGCCGTGCTAAGTACATTACCAAAGAGTATCGAACGAGCACAATCCGCGAAGCACCCGCGATTCCTCCATCGGACGCAGATTCAGGGACAAACACAGTGACAAATTATCGGGGGGCGGATGGGGATTGGTTGAAAAGACGAGGGGTCGAACGGTCGTTCGAGCTGTTCGTGAATGTCGACCGAGTGAACACACACACTTGTACCGTTTATCCGAGAAATCTATCAATCGACTATCCGTAAAGAGAACCTATTATTGCCTCCTATCGTACTCTCTTGTAAACTATTTACACACGAAGTGAAGAAACTAGGACAGCGCTGGTCGATAGTCTAAACCCACCGTTAAATAGTCAATCCGTTCAAGTTGAAGGTACATTGGACTATCGACAAACTAGTCGTTTACTTGTAATTTTAAGCAGTAGGAGAATCTTCGCCGATTTCGTCTAGTACTTCGAGAACGTCTACGACGAGGCTCGCCGTCATCGACGACAGCCTACGTTCGAGTATATGCGCGAGCGCTACTCTCCTTTCAACCGTTTCTTCTCGTTTCAATTCCGTTCCGTTCCGACACTGTCCTGCTCGAAAGATCTCGGTTTCTTCCGTTTCGATCCACCGCCAGATCCGGGACGTCCGAACCTTTTTCCGCTAAACCTTCTTCGCCGAAAAACGTACGCACTGTTGCGAGCAATGCGCTGTTCATTTTTGTTACAAGATTCGCATCGCAAGAAATTTGAACTCCCTACGAGTTTGCACGACAAATTTTCTCGATCGATCCCGAGAACAACTTGCCATTCAAGTTTACTTCTTGCCTTCCAATCACGTCTCAGAGACGTCATGAAGCTCGAACGCCAAGCTTGGTAAGTCACCGGACACTTGTTCAAATTTGGATGGGATTTTTGATTATCATTCTTTTGCACTCGGAGCTATTTTATAGAATAATTTTAATAATAAGTTTAGTAATTGGTTGGATCCCAACATATTTAATAATATAAACAATATTTTCAATAATGGTACAGCAATTTTTAGCGACTCTGAGTCATCACTCGAGTGCTAAGGTTTAAAGGACCTATATTATGGAACGAAAATGGTACTTACTAATTTTTTCGAATGTAGAGAACATATAAATCATATCTGACCAAAATATCCTATATTTTCTAAATTTTAATTATTATTCTTATATTTTCTAATTCTTCATCTTTTTCCAATTTGGCTTCTAGAGCTGTCCATAATCATCCCACAATTTCTCAACCTCTCTTTTCCAAAATTTATTCAAATAGTATATGTATATCTAATAAAAATGAAACAATAAATGATTTTATTGCTTGATAGCTGAAAGCTTATATTCTGTAATTACCATTTTGTTGAAGATAAGTAAGTGTCCGGTGATTTATGGACGGGAGTGTATGTCCAAAGTGGTCTAACAATAAGTCATATATTTCTTGTTTCGAGATATTTAAAGAATTCCATATAATGTTGAAATAACAAGCACTATCTACGGTTCATTTTTGACAATATCGTAAAAATTACATTGGATTAATTCAATTTAAAATATAATTTTCTTTAAATTTTCACTTCGACCACTTTCATAATTATATGTATTTACTTTCAGCCATCGCATTTATAGTCGCCATAGAAACCTCGGCGTGAAATTGTAAGGCAAACAAAAGGAAATCTAGAAGCAGATCAAACCTTGCTCTGAACATGCGAATACACCAGCAAGTAACTTGCAGAAGTGTGTACAGAGTGTTTCAATATACAGGGGGCTGCATAGACATCCATCTCTAATATCATTAAAGTATTTAAATATTTTCCCCGTTTTGTGTTCTAACTACAGTAAAGCCACGATCTAAGGAAACGGAAACTGCAGGATCTACGAAAAACAAATATCCCCTCCACTGCGGGGCATACTCCGCCAGGAGTCTAGAAAAGTGTAAAGTGTACATCGATGTGAACCATTATTAATCCAATTGCAAAACTTCTTTATTTTTTATTATTATATTTTTTTATGGCACTTTCGCCAACTTATTTCTGGCATTTTCCCGATTAAAATGACACTAAACACGATATAATTGAATAATAAATAATAGAACCACAGGATCTAAGAAACAGCGCGGACCCGAGGGGTTTTCTTAGATCAAGGCTTTACTAATATCCGTCTAAATATAATTTGCGGAGATTTTCTACTGTTTCAAATTGTTTCCAATTTATCACGACAGAAAATTGTGAAAATTTGTTATATGTATACTTATTTACAAGTATTGTTTACACGTTGTTTCGCGAGTTCAACTTGCTGGCCACTATCTCAGAGGCGTTTATACGTGTCAAAAGAATCTACCTCGCAGAAAATGACGCAAGTTACTTGCTAGTGGATTCGCACCTTTAGGCAGGCCTGGAGAACCGATTGCTCGCGAGCTGTCGATACTCGGGCACCT